>PVIR01020026.1:0-29974 GCA_004026965.1 Petromus typicus
TTAAATGGACATACCTTGAGGATATCCTCATAAGTGAAATAAATAGGGCACAGATAGGTACACATCACATCTTTTCTCTGGTATGAGAAAATAAAGATGTAAATGAGTCCTAGCATTGTATGTTATATATTGTGAAATAGAAAATGCTCAATGTAAAATAGTGTGAGGGGGGAAAATGTTGAGATTGTAACAAAAAAGTAAGGAAACAAATTTTATGTATATGGAGGGGTGGTAAGGTGGGTAGGGCTATGGGAAAAAATGAGAATTAAGTTGTGTCTTATACTGGTACAAATCCCCATTATGGAGTGCAATCATGATGTGTATATTTAATGTACCAATAAAGATAATAAAAAAAAAAAAAGAAAAGAAAAGAAAAGGCTGCTCTTCTATGTGAACCAGGAAGCAGCTGATACCAGGCTCCAGCTGTCAAGGTGAGCGCTGTGTCTCAGGCTCGGATCCTGCAGGCACAGAGCGAGCTCTTCCTCCTTCCCTCTGTGCTCACTCCATGGCAACATCTCTTCTGCTCTTGCTGGCTCAGGACATCATCCGCACTCTGTCCCTCGCTTCTTCCATTCTTCTCTCACTTACAGACTTTAGAAACTCCCCTCAGGTTGTCTCTCAGTTTCCTTGGGAAAATCAGGGTCCCCAGGGAGAAGTGTGAATCTGGGCTGGGCCAGGCTGTGGCTGCTGCCTCCTTCCTTCTCTCCTCTCCTTGGTCTCACAGGTGCACTTCTGACCCTGGTCTTCTGAAAGTGACTTTGTGGGTCACCTATCATTGTGTACCCCAGAGTGCACCTAGAAGTGCTGGAGTTGACTAGAACAGAGCTTTCCTAAAAGTGGGTTTGGGGGTCAGCCCCACCTGAGAGCTAGTTAGAAATGCAAGTTTCTAGGCACCTACCTCTATGACTCAGGGGTCCAGGCTGCCCAGCAGTCTGCCCCTCAACAGGTTTCAGCTGCCTCTGAGGCCAGCTTCAGTGTGAGAACCCTGGGCATGGAGACTGTGGGGACCCAGAGCGTCTCCAGGCTTTTGACTCTCAGATCCCAGCTGCTTCCTTATACCCTGCCTGTCCCTCCCAATGCACAGAAGCACATCCTAGCTCCCACCTGAAATAACCCACAGCCCCTCCAGTGGCCTCTACAATTTCTCTACTGCCTGTAGCACCAAACTCTATTTTCTCATTTCCACACTTGCCTAACCTTAAACAAATTACTATGTAATTCTATTTTATTTGATGCAGACATGAAAACTTTAAAACTAACCATGATGTTGAATTCTTCTGTTTACACTGATAAGGGATCTTGGCCCCAGGATCTTCCCTCCCTCTTCCATTTACCTTGTCGAGGCCCTGCTTGATGCTTCATTCAAGGGACCCTTCATATCCTGTGCTACTGGGTCTGCAGCATCATGGGCAGTGGAAGATTTTCCAGAGGCCTCTGTCCTGAACTCCTATCCTTGGCCACCACTACTTTATCAAGCTCCTACATATTGAGGGGTTTGGTGCCCCAGTCCTGGGCCCTCCTCTTTCTCTACTTTCTCTCCACAGCTCAGCATCCTCAACATTTCATCACAGGATCTATGGAGAGAATTCAGTGAGTCTTTAAACTTTAGTGAATGAACCATTAAAAGTTGTCATTACCTTCATTTGTGAGCTTGGCATATAAACTAAAGCTGTTTTACTGCCTCTGTGACTTTACAGCCAATAAAAATCACAAATATGTTCACCCTCAGCCCAGCAGTTCAGTGTTTTCAGATATGATTTCTTAATCACTACAACTTTGGAATTGGGGACATTTTAAAACTTACCAGTAGACAGTGTCACAGATTCATCATAGATTGGTCTTTTCATATTTTGCTTTCAATTGCAGTTTCATTTTACTCTCTTGTGCCTTTCTTTAGGCTTTTCTTGGGTGGATCGGTAAGTTTCTGCAAGTACTAGATATCAAAATACTGAAGGGTCCAAATCTCAAGCAGTTCCTGAAACTTCCTTGACCCATCCCCAGACTGACTGTGCTATCTCCATTGCCCACCTGGACTTTGTCCCTGGATGTCCAAAAACATCACCATTTCCTGTGTGTAAAAGTTTCCAGTAGGTATCTCAAGCACAGAGCATCCAACATGGACTTCAGATCCTTCCACTCCCACAGCCTGGCCTGTGAAGCTTTCAGCCACCTTCCCCTCTCAGGCAATGGCCCCAGACAGTTCTGAAGCTCAACTTGGGGCTTAACCTGACATCACATTGTCTCACCTCCCATGTTCAGCCCACTATTTGTTTTGCTCACTGTGTTTCCAACGTGAGTACTGAGGCAGTCACTAAATCCCTCAACACCTCAGGCTGCCTCTTGTGACACCTCCCCTTCTAACATGGTCCACAGAGATCCTAGAGTACAATGGAAGGAGCCAGCAGCTGAGGCAGCATATATAGCTCTGTTCAGTGAATGGTCTGGCTTTTCTGGGAGTCAGGAACCTACCAGAACTTGGACTGAAATGCAGGCTCTAAGGCTATGAGATTCTGCCTCAGGTAGGCCAAAATGAAATTGACCCTTGAGTTGAGATGTTCCAGACAGCTCCTCTGAGGTGACCCTTCAGAGACCTAGAAGTCTTGCCCACGGTCACTACATGCCAGCTAAGAGTCAAGAATCCTTGCTTCGGGGCTGGGGATTTAGCTCAGTGGTTCTAGTAGGTACTCAGTGGTTCCCTGCCTTGCAAGTGCAGGGACCTAGGTTCGATCCCCGGTAACCATGTGCAATACTGGGCATGGAGACTCATGCCCAGCAGCAATCAATACCACACACCACAGTGCCAGGCATGGTGGCTCACTCCTGTAATCCCAGCACTCGGGAGGCAGAGGCAGGAGGATTGCTGTGATGTGGGTTTGAAACTGAGCTCAGGGCCAGCCTGAACCACAAAGCAAGACCTTGTCTCAAAAAACCTAAAAAAAGAACTTCTTGTTTCAAGAGTTTATCCAGGTCTATGGACTCAGTGTAACTGGGCCTCATCTTGAGACACTAGAGCTCCCTAAGCAGCCTTATGTGTCTTGCACTGGTCCTCAGGCTACATGCATCAAAGACAGAAAAGCACCACCGTTATCTGTATTCTGTCACATGATTTGCCCTGGCCACCCATCATCAGGGTTCCTGGCAAGACAGGTGGGCACAGGTGCACTGGGACTCTGAGGGTCTGTCTGGTAGGAACAGGTCCTTCCCATGGTTCAGATATGCACAGAAAAAGGGATAGAATTTGTTTAGAGGAATCAACCAAGGTGGAGACCAGATTCTCATTGTACTGTAGGATTGAAGCCACTCCTCAGTCTAAGGCTGGCACATTTTCACCCCCCAATATGTTTAATGAGGCACAGCCCCCCACCTCCCTTCCAACCAGAAGAAATGTTCAGCTTTGTAACCTGGACTACTCCGTCCTTTTTCCTGGATTCAAATTCTGCCTCTACTGTACTCTACCTATGCCTTTTGTAGCATTTTCTTCTAAAGGAGAAGTTCAGGTTTGGCTAGGACAAGTGTACTGCATGTCTATTTCATGAGCCTGATGGTTGAAGCTTGGCTCCCTACAGACTCGGAGATCCTTAGGGGCTTGAGCACACTTGTACCCATGCACCGAGCCTTGTTAGTGGCCTTCTTGACACCTCCACCCTGCTTTGTTTGTCAACCACGGCCCCAACTCCCCCTAGTCTAGCTCGTGCCACAAAAGCCCCCCTGCTCACAAAATTTCCTTATTAGGCAAGACTCTAGGCTAGCCAATAAACCCTCATCCCTTCTCAGCCCTCATTATGCCCTCTAACTGTATGTGATATAAGTATATGTAAGCCTCATTAAAAGCAGAAGCATTCCAGAAAACTTCTCTAAGGTCTTCATTGTGACTGTGCCTCACCCTCCCTGACCAGGAACTTCACTACACTTCACAAAGACAACACTCTTTATTTATAAGTCTCACTTTACAAGTCAGTGGCAAGGGATTGTAAGCCCTCTCTGTGTTTGGGACTGGGCAGTTGAAAGATTCTTAAAGAAATAAGGGAGTTTGTACAGACCAGGTGTTGGGCAGAGGGATGTTGACCAATAAGCCATGCTGATCTCCAGATGAGCAAAGTCTGAAGTTGAATAGCTCTGCTGAAGCCTGGCTTAGTCTGCCATAATTTGTATGAAATGAACTTTGACAAATGGATAATCAACTGTGGCCTAGCCATCCAATGGTACAGTTCAACAGTGAATAGAAAGACACTATTCACTCACACAGCAACAGGAACAAATCTCAGACATACCACACTGAGTAAAATAAATCAGACTCAGAGGGCTATATCCTGCACAATTACATACTGGACAATTTATGGTACGCCTGAAGTATGTAATTGCCAAAGACTGAGCTCTAGGATTGGAGATGACTGTAGAGCAACATAGGAGAATTTTGTGGCAATTTGTACAGTGTCCTATGTCACACTTGTGTTGGTTACAGCACTATATATATTTGTTCATCCAACTCATAGCACTATCTAGGAAAAGCATGAATTTTAGCAAGTGCAGAACATACCTTAAAAAGTGAAAAGCCCAACAACTTGGAATTACAGAAATATTCACATAAACAAATCCAATGTGATATGAAATATTTTCTCGAACTAGTGTCCTTATCCTAAGTTTCATTTGTATATCCTTCAAGACAAAAATTTTGGGGTGGGGGTTTTGAGACAGGGTTTCACTATATAGATCCAGTTGGTCCTGACATCCTATGTAATCCAAGCTGGCCTTGAACTCATGGTGATCTTCTTGTCTCAGCTTCCTCTCAGAGGTGGGATGATACACATGCTCACCAAGAATTTTTTCTTGAGGATCTGTTATGAACTCAACTCTGTACTATAGAATCAGCAATGAAAAAACTGCCAAGATTTT
Source organism: Petromus typicus (assembly GCA_004026965.1). Lineage (NCBI taxonomy): Eukaryota > Metazoa > Chordata > Mammalia > Rodentia > Petromuridae > Petromus > Petromus typicus. The sequence continues at coordinate 4,894 of PVIR01020026.1, forward strand.
ATGCAGAGCCTTCCATCTAGATACATTGTTTAGATTATAATAGTGACAAATGTTGTGAAGAATGAAAACCAGGATAATGGGGCACAAGTTGAGTGTGGGTGTCAAGGGAAGCCTCACTCGCAAGGTCACCTGAGCTGAGAGGATGAGACACAGCCAGCTGTGGAAAAGGCAGGTGCAGGGGTCTGGATAGATGGGAGTCTGTCTGGCTTTTGAAGAATAAAAGCAAGATCAGTAGCCATGATCTCCTCTGCATGTCTTTTCTGTAATTAGGAAAGGCATTTGTCGACTGCAGGAAAAAGCTACAGCAGAGAGCAGTGCCTTGCATCAATTGCCCTGGGCTTGAGTATCTTTCAGCTCACCAGCTGACTGACCTCAGGCAAAAGCTCTACATTACAGAACTTCTCTGAGGTGAAGATAATCCTCACTCGTTGGTCACACTGCTGTGGCCCTGACTTCTCTTCTCTGCCTCCTGCATCTGATTCATCACCATGGATGCTTTGTTCCGTGCATTGTTGGCCCTTCTTCATTCCCCAGCCTCAAGTTACACAGGCCTCTGTTACCCCTTGTCTGGTGGCCTCCTCCTGGGTTCCTACAATCCACCTGTCCACATGCTACTAAATCTAAAGCAGCAGTCACTACTTGCCCAAAAGTCTTCCCATGACTGAAGTGAAACTAAGAGCAAAAGAAATAGACATTGCTATGGTCCATGGAACCTTCATGGTTGGATCTGCTCTTACTTATCTGATATACCAGTACCCTCTCCCCCTTTCTGTCTTTATGTCCTTAAATGAATATCTTTCTTGAAGGCCTGGATCCCAGAGGGAACCGGCATGCAGCTGGCTACTTACTCAGCAACATGCACACCAATGATCTGACCTCAGACAGCCAGCCCAGGCCATAGCTCATCCTTCTCCACTTCTTTTTTTGTCAGTGTCTGACACAGTAGGACCCTCTTCATGGTCTTTTTCTCCCCCTCATCCAGAAGGGACAAACTGTTCTTTCCCTCCTGTCTACTCACCAAGGATGAACCGGGCCTCAGCTTGATCAAATGAATAGGTTTCAAAAGCCAGCTTCTCTGTTCCATGGAACCCAGTTTGCCTGTGTGACACCAGGTACATCCCTGCTTCACTCCAATCTCATATCCCAATTTGTGACCTTGATATCCTTTGAGGGCTCAGAGTGGGTGGTCTGTGTACTGATGGTTTTAGCCCCATGGTTGTCGACTGCTCCCCAGTCCAGTCTTACCTTCTGCAGTGTCTCCCTGTTGTTCTTCAGCTCATTCTCTTGTTTTTCAATCCAATTGCCTGTCAATACCCACATGTGTCCTGGGGGTGGCTGGCTCCCCTTTGTGTTCTCTACCTGCTTTCCATTCCCTTCAGCTGCAGCCACAATGGCCATTTGGAGGAGGAGGCTGCCCCACATGGCTCTCCAGGACAGCACAGAGACTTGTGGAGAAGTTGAGAGGAGGCCACTTATATTCCACACTGATTATCCTTCTTGCTACTCAGACCTCTGCCAGGAATACACCGGTGTGACCTGTGTCCCGGGGCAGACAGATCCTCAGAGCTGCTTCAGCTGCAAGTCCTTGTGTGGCCAGATGTCTGCAGCTTTTAGCTGTCAATTTTCCCCTCCTTCAGGGCTTTCTGACCTCTGCAAGCACCCTCAGGCTGTGCATGATATGAGTGCTCTAATCTGTGCTTTCTCTCTTCTGCCCCAAGCAGTCACAAGATGCATTCTTTGCCCATCTTGCCCTTTAGGTCTGAAACTGCCCAGTGGGGGTCTAAGTTTCCCTAGAGTGAAGTAAGGAAAATACGTGTGGATATACACACAGCACACTTGCTATACCACAGCATTAAACCTTGTGCTTTGGTGCTGAATTTCTGTTCCTGTTTCTTGGTTTGTCCTCCTCAATGCCCTGGAAGGAAGAAAAGCCCCTGGAGCACTCAGCAAGCACCATCTCAAAGCTTTAAATTGCTCCAGGCTGTACATTAGAGCTCACTGTAGATGGAACCCTGAGGGTCTCAGAGGAAGAGTGCAGACCATATTGTTGGTTGACTAGAGGTGCACAGTCTAACTTTTATTCTCCTCATTTTAGAAAAGTGGTTACCAGGCAAGGGAGTTAGCTCAGTGGTTCTGGCACCTGTCTTGCAAGTGCAAGGGCCTGGGTTCAATTCCCCGGTAACCACATATAATACTGGGTGTGGAGACTCACGCCCAGCAGCAACCAGTACCACATACCACAGTGCCAGGTGTGGTGGCTTACGCCTGTCATCCCAGCACTTGGGAGACAGAGGCAGGAGGATTGCTGTGATGTGAGTTTGAGGCTAAGCTCGGGGCCAGCCTGAACTACAAAGTGAAACCCTGTCTCAAAAAAACAAAAAACAAAAAAAAAGAAAGAAAGAAAAGAAAAGTGGTTACCAAACCTGGCTGCTTCTCAGTGTGTCCTGGTCTTGCCATCCAAAACTGCATTATCAACCGTCAGCTCCAAGCTCCCCATCCTCAGCCTTTCTGGTTTCCTTCTAGGATTCTCAGTTAGCGTGGACCACAGACAAGGACACAGACCCCTAGAAAGCAGAGGGGGGATGGAGGCAAGAGCATTGTGTGTCTACAAAGAGGGAGCCCTGCCATGTGTCTCTGGTGACTCAGAAGGAAGTTTACCAAGAGGGAGCTGGTTCTTGTCTCCACACCTCACTGAGGGGCCTGAGGTGCCCTGGGTCTTGGAGTGGTGCTGGCCAGGATGTTGTGAGAGCTATGACAGGTTGTCATGTCCTAGGTTAGGTCACCCCAGGATGGAGTTGGGTAATGTGTCATGAAGAGGAGATCTTGGAGTGCAGCATCATCTAGTCCAGGGTCTAGCTCTAATAGCCAGAGATGCAGGTCCTAAATCTTGCTGTGCTCTGAGGGCTAATATCAGTGGCAGATCCAGCTCTCTGGTGCCTCCTCCTGTTATTCCACGTGCAGCCATGCATGGGGTTTTTCAGTGGTGTCTGGATCTAGAGTGTGTCACACTAGGATTGATTCATGGTGCAACACGAACATCAAGGGTAGCAGGATTCAGGGTATAGATGCTATTTCCACTAAGTAACCTGGATAAGACATAAGGGGTAGAAAGAGACATGTTCATCCTTTGTTGGTTTTATACCTTCTGTCTGCCATGAAATGCTTCTCCTCTGTAATATCACTCTGCAGTGTAGCTAGTTGATTAAGGACTATAACATCTACAAACTATGAGCTAAATAAACCTTCCCTCCCTTAACTTTGGGTAGTGGGTATTTTGTTGCAGCATGAAAAAATAACTCAAACAATCACTAATCTGTACACTCAAGGAACCCCTATCTCTTGTCAAAGGACTACATGTGAGTCCTGAGCATGGGGAATAAGAGATTTTCAGTTTGCTTTCCAACATCTAGATCCTACCAGCCCTGCAGCTTTGGGAAAATCATGTCCCTCTCCAGGTTCTGTGTGGAACAAACATATTTAGATGGAATAATTGCACAATCAGACTATGACTGAGCAGCGACATCTTGCCTGCAGGTCACCTAGGACATATCAGGACCTTATCTTCACCCATGGGAACAACAAAGACTCCAGTGTTTACACATGTTGTGATGGCCCAGAGTAGATCTACACCGGCACTCTCATCTATATAATTCTTCTTCGTTCTAGGATGTACAAACATGCTGCCTTCTGAGTTACCTGCTACATTACTTGCTCCCAATGGACTTAATAAAAGGTGTGGTAAACACAGGTCTGTGGGCTTTGCTACCCAGAGTAGTATGGATCAGAAACTTAGTTTTTTCTCTAAGTCTCATTTCTGTTTATTTATTATTTTGCCTTGTGCTGTCAGACTCACAGGAGACTAGAACTTACTGCAAAGTCTCCAGGTATTTCTTCTTCCTCTGTTCCCTACAGACCCTGGCATATTCTCGAGTGATTACAATACTCCTTGTACTTCATAGGGCAGGAGAGATAATTGAAGTAGGGCAGTGTGGGCACTGGCTGAGCAGAGAGTGAACATTCTGTGGTCATTGTTTGTGCCTCCCAATCTAGTCTGAGGAATTCCAACCCCATGAGGACAGGGTTTTCTCCTTGGGGCTTTGGTGGATGCTCAGGAGACATTCAAAGCTGGAGTGTGGTCTATGGGATCTGTCACCTGTTGGCCTCTCTGCTATCCTTGCAGATTTTACCAGTGAGGGCCTGATGGAGGTTTGAATGGGTCCTCCTGGCTGGAGGAATCAGTGAGCCAGGGGCTCATTAGGAGACAGATGATACTGTGCCAGGTGTGGGACTCTAGCTGAGAGATCATCTGGCCATGGCCCCATCTGCCATTTTCATGGGACCACACAGAGCACCCAGCCCTCTCAGTTCTTTCACAGCAGGTGACAGCTGAGGAGGATGAAGAGGCTTTTGCATTTTGGAACTGAGGCCCCTGATCTCAAGGTGCATCCGTTTTCTGACAAGTGAGTCAAGCTTTTCTCTATGGCACAGCAGTACTGCTCTGTGTGAAAATCCCTCATTTTATTGACCCATTCACTTGTTGATGTATACATAGGCTACTTCCAAGCTTTAACTCATGAACTGCTGGTCTAAACATAGCTATCCACATAGCTCTATAATATGATGTCTTTAAGTTAAGACTGATACAAATGGAGTTTATTCTCTTGGTTTTTCTGGAATCTCCATATTGACTTCTACAGTGATTACACTAGTTGAAATCCCCACCAACAATATAGGAGGAGGAAGGATTTGTTTGTTTGTTTATTTTTAGTGCCTGCTAGCCTCATCAGCAACTATTTTTTGTTTTGTTTTGTTTTGTTTTGTTTTTCATTTTTTGTTTTCATGATGATGGCCATTCCTTGGAAACAAAGTGGGATACCATTGTTGTTCTGTAATGGCCAATGATTTTGAGCATTTTAAAAATTTATTGGTTATTTTTTATTTCTTTTTTTGTGAAGTGTCTATTCATTTCACTTGCTCATTACTTTTTGGTATTTTTCCCCTTCATTCCATTTATTAGTACATTTTAGTAATAGAATACAATCACATTCATGATTGGGAATTTGTACCTATATATGATATATTTTATTATTATTTGCCATTGTCCTGCCCACCCCATATTCCCTGTTCACATAAGTTCTGTTTCCATTTTTTTGTTGTTTTTACCATCATTTTACTGTTTTGCTCTCCCATAAACCCTTCTGTTTCAGCTGTCCCATAAAACTTATTTTTGGTGTTTCTGAGACAAGATCTCATTGTGTAGCCCAGGATAGCCTCATACCCAAAAATCCTCTAGTCCCAACCTCCTAAATGTGGGTTTATAGGTGTGCACTACCCTCCCTGGCTATGACATTCAATTCCTAATAAATTCTGAGCATAGAGCTTTGTGATGGTTGTGATTAGGCAGCATGAGAGCTTTCCCACCCAGCCCCAACCCCTGCCCTGTCATCTCATGGCCTCTGCTCTTCTTTTGTAACCATTTAGATGCTTCCTGCATCTTTCCTAAAGCTGGAGAAAAATTCCAGCATGGGTCACATGATCATTCCTTAAACAACAGACAGATGAGGAGCTCTGATTAGTCAGGCTGGGTCTCGAGTCCAGGGCAGCAGCTGTAGAGTAGAGTCAGCCACACAGGACTCAAAAGAAGTGAGTGTGTACCCTGGGTACACTCAAGGGATGTTGGTAAGACACCTGGGTGGACAGAGTTTTTGGGCACAAGACAATGGCATCTTATTTTCTTCCTCCCCTGACCATTCAACAAGTGAACACTCCTTCCATCATTGGACAAGTGTATCTTTGCCTCACCTTAATCTCCCAGAGAATGTGCCTACAGCGTGTGGCCACTGGCAGTTACTCTTCTGGGAGAACTGATCTTCCAGCCACTGAAGACAAAGGCCAAGAACAAGGATCATGCTGGGAGGGACACTTGACAACTGGATCTTTTCAGGAGTCTGAATGTAAGAGAGGACTGTTCCCACTCTGAGTCTCCATGACTAGCTGTCACCTTCCTGACCCAATACACCACCAATTCTGTTGAGGGTCCTCTGATCTCACACAATGTAGTCACTGGAAGTTGTGAGTCCCCCTCTCTCCAGTTACAATATCTTAACATCCTCATAGATCTGATGGACCCAGGTGAGGGTCCGTGGCTCTGGGGGTGATGAGAGTCTTGGGGTACTGTCCATAATTGTCTGTTAGGCTATTTCCACCCAAGACTACACTATTTGCCATCTCCCCCCTGCCTCTTTTCCAAGACCCAACCCAGACCTGTGGTTCAGATGATGGAGGAGAGGACAATGAGATTGGGCTTTGAGGTTGCCTGTGAGCCAGGCCCAGAGCCCAGAAACCCTGCATTCTTGAAACTGCCTCTTGATTCCTGTTTAACAGGGGAGACCTAGTATTCTCATCTTTACAGTGTGAAGAACAACCCCATGATGACAGAGGCTGCAGTAAAGCTTACAGTTAGCTAAGAAAAGAACATAGAGTTGGCCAATTCTGTGCTCATTTCCATCAGCATCTTGTGAATACCGAGGCTGTGCAGTCAAGTGTTCCTTTCCAGCACTCCCTCCAGCATAGTGGTCACATGATGAGCTCTGGTCAATGGAACATGGGCTGAAGTCATGGACAGGGAAGCCTGTGTTGCTCTGACCATGTGGGCCCTGTGAGGAGGCCTTTATCTTCTCTAGAGTACTTCACTCTCCAGCTGTGTTATCTGTCAGAATAGGTCATGGTTTTTCCTCGACCATGTGGCTTCCACTTAAACATGGCTATGATCCTTTCATTAGTGAATCTCCTTTTATTTCTTATTGATTTTGTTACATACTGTTTACCTTCCTTATGTGAAATTGAAGAATGTACATAATTTATTTTAATTCTTTTCTTTCATTCTCTTTCTCTTCCTTCTGCCTTTTATTCCCTTTCAATCTACTGCTTGATCTCCTTCCTATTTTTTCTGTTTGCAGCACATATTTACATTTGTTGTGCAGAGTTTCTCTCACACATATGTCTTAACTCATTTTTTTGTCACTTTCCCACCTCTCTCCCCTTTCCACTACTGATCATCTTCCCCTTTCAAAGATTTCAATCTCCCTGCTGACTACCTTGTCTCTTTATTTTGCCCAAATATTACCTTTACTGGTCTCACACTGTTGGGCTCTTGCTCTTCTGCCTTTGCTTCCTTGGCAACTGGGATTATAGATGTGGCCACAGTGCCCAGGGGAACAGGAGCTTTCAACTTAGGCATGCAGCAGAGTCACCACTGGGAGGCTATGTGTAGCACACTACTGAGCCTCACTGTGGAGCTGCAAACTCGGTGGAGCTGGGAACCTCATTGCCAATGAGGAAATACTCACTGTACTGATCTTAAGACCACACTTTGAGAGCTACTGGTGGGGAGCACAGAGAAAGGACAACCTGTTTGAGTTACAATCCAACTTCTCCCTTATTGTTTTGCTTAGGTGGCCCTGAGCCAGTGCCCTGACCTCTCTCTGCCTGTTTCCCCGCATCACAGGCAGCCAGCCTCAGAGGCATGTTGTAAACACCTGGAAACAGCTAAGTGAAGGAGTCTGAATGACTGTAACTCTCACTCTCACCTCCTACCTGGACTCTATTCATGTCTGTGACTCCTGAAGTGCTTTGAAAATCAGGGAGAGCTGCTTGGGCACCACATTTTAGGGGCTAGTTTTCTTCATAACTGGGATGTGTGCAGGGAAGTTGTGCTTGATTTGAGAGCACTGCTGGTCACAGTGAACTGTGGATTTCATAAAGTGGCCTTGGAATCCCCAGAAGTGAAAAGGACATGGAGAACAGAAAGGGACCATTGCCCCTTCTCTATGGCAGTGAGTCTGAGTGGGGTCAGGCCCTGCTGTGGTCCCTGATCTGTCCCCAAAGAGGGAGCCAGATGTAGGCTACAGGTCCCTATGTGGAGCTCTATACAGCACATCCTGCAACCCCTCCTCGTGGTATTTTGAACTGGAAAACAGTTTCTTTGTTAACAGGCAGGCAAAGGAGCTGCCCCTTATTGTCCTTCTCTTCTTTTATAGCCCTGAGGTTCTTTAAATAACACAGGAATGTCTTTGTCTTCAGAAGAGCTGCCTGAAAAATAGGCCATGTAAATATGCTGACATTGATCTAACCTTCTGATCAATTAACTTGAAATGCTTGGAATAGAAAGTTAATTTGATAAGACCTTCCACTTCTTATGTACCCGATTACCCAATTACATAACTGTGCTCTTTGTGCCTAAATATCAGTGTATGTAACCTAAATGCCTCATATCTGTAACCACATCTCCTGTTCTATTTCATTTACGGAGCTCTGGTCTTTGTTTGGGGGCTGACCACTTTGAAAGCATATTCGCACCAGTCTCAACCAGCAGTAAACAGTTTGCCTCCATATTTGCTAACTGTGTCTTCCATTTTCCAGGAGTGGTATGATCCAGCTTCTGGTGCTTCAGTGGAGAATTTATTACTCATAACCAAAGGAAGCAAATAATGTGTGATACCCATTTGCCCATTCACACTGTGACATCAGGAGACAATCAGCACCAGTCAGGGCTGGCACAGAGAGAATCTGCACATTCCTACCTGGGCACGTGAGTCTTGGGCCTGAGAACTGCTTGGAGGCTCCCAGGAGTGCACAGTGTGCAGCATACAGTACAGTGTCTTCTTTTTACTGGAGAGAGATCTTGAGGGCCACATGTTAAGTAGAACCTATCAGTATGGCTTTGCAGCCAGACAACCTTTCAGAGTATCCAGGATGCACCTTCATCCCCTCTACATAGCACAAGTCCTTCTGGGGCTTCAATGAGCCTCTGACCAGGCTGTTCTGTGGCCAATGCCTTCTTGTTTGTCCATTTGACAGTAAGTGAGGCAGGATTCTGTCCCTGTAAGCTGTGCATTCTGTCTGGACACATCCAGGGCCAATCAATAAATAATCTCCCAGTGGGGCATGCAGTGGCTATCAGGTTGGACCAACAGTTCCTTTAAGAGGTGATATTCCTCATATTTTCATTTAAAAGGAAATGGGGTATAGGGGTAAGGAAAGAGTGGATAACTAATGCAATGGTAATAAAAAAGGAAAAGCCTATATAAATGAGAGGTGTGGGGTGGTAGGGGAATGGGAGAAAAATGAGAATCAAATCGTGTAATATCATATACTGGTACAAATTCTCAATGCTGAAAGTGACACTGATGTGTATATATAATGTACCAATAAAGATTTGAATTAAAAAAAGAAGTCTTGAGAAGTTCTCATGAGGAGATAAACAGAAAGGAAAATATGGCCATGAGAAGTTCAGGTTTTGTGAGCCTTTGGCTCACAGGAAGTAAAAGATTTACAGGAAGTAAAAGATTTTACTTTAGCCAGGGGTGGTAGTGCAGGTTGCAGTCCCAGGTGCTCAGGATGTTGTGGCATAAGGATCAAAAATCTGAGGACAGCTCTGTCCAATTAGTAACAGTCATATCTTTAAAGAAAATCTAAAAATAATGAGACTATTTTAAAAAAGAAAGTAAACAAAGTTTATGTATATAGGGGGAGGGGTGGTAGGTGCATAGGGGTACGGGAAAAAATGAGAAATAAGTTGTGTCATATACTGGTACAAATTCTCAGTGAGTGCAATCATGATGTGTATATGCAATGTACCAATAAAGATTTAATTAAAAAAGAAGAAAGAAAACCTAAAAAGTGCTGGGAACAAAACTTAATGTTCCTTTGATTTCACCCTATGTATAATATGCAAAGAAACAAAGAAAAAATACATAAGAAAATTCTTCTGCTTCCTTTGAACTCGATGTTGGCAGCAGGGGAAGCCTGGCAAGGAATCCCCAGCCAGTCAGGATGCTCAGTGTCCTAAGGGAGGGAAGACCATGCCACTGTGCAAACCGAGGAAGCCCTGAGAACCTGCGGAAGAAATGAGCACTGATCCTAGGGCAGGTGGGTGGACTGTCCATGGAGAAATGACAGCCCAGGATTCCCAAGAAAGAGCAGATTGAGAAGGTCTAGAGCTTCCAGGTCTGCTCCGTGGATGTCCTGCTTCCCTGCAGGGAGCAGAGCTCACATCAGGAGCTAGCACCCAATCCTGACCCCGCTTAGCCCACATACAGAGTACTGTGTCAACTTGATGCCTCGGTTTCCCCTTCTGAACACCACAGCCCTGGTCTTGGTACAGGCTATGAAGCTTCTGTTCAGGCACAGAGGCCTTTTTCCCTCCTGATGAAAGCTGCTGAAGTGCAGGAGCTGAATTAAAGAGGGTAAAGAGCTGAGCAGCTGTGGCTGAGGCTATGCCATGAGGAGCCAGAGCACTCGCGCTGTCCCTCTGGTCACTCTGCCCTATTAGCATATTCCTTCCTAGCTGCCCTGGTCTATAAAACAGGAAAGGCAGTACAGGACTTGCAAAAGTTGAGAGTCTGGCTCTACAAGTGGTATCCTGGGTTCTGATTCTTTTTAAGCTCTCTGAGCCTCAGTTTTCTTCTCCGAATGAGGATTGATAATCTGCTCAGCAAGTTTTGTCAAGATTCAGAGCACTGTTGTGTGTGACAGTTCACAGAAGTCAGGTAAGTGGCAGGTGAACATCAAGGTCACAACTGTGTCTATGGAGCTCTCAGGTTGACCCCACTATCCCAACAACCTGGGTGGTGGGTGACATTAACACAGTATATGAGCACAGAGCTGTGCTACAGAGCTGGTAAGTAAGTTGACCAGGCTTGCATAGCTCCATGTGGGAAGCTGGGACTCAAAGCCTAGCAGTCCAAGCAACTCTTACTTAGTTTTGGGAATATTTGAAGTACTAAACCTCTTCGTGACTTCATGAAGTGAAAGAAGCTTTGGAACAAATTGAGCTCCCTGCACCAACTTAAACTTGCCCTGAGCCTGAGAGCACCTTGAAGGGATCAAGTCCAAGTCGGCTGCCAGGGCAGTGTTCAGGGACATCCCAGGTCCTCTGAACCAGAACCCTTGTGGACATACAGGCTTCCAGGGATGACAGATTTAGAAATGCTGGTAGGCATAGAGATGTGAACTTCTCCAAGACACTGTCTGGTGCACCAATGACTCTGGGACCCACGCAGTGCCTGCTTCATACTGGGTGTGACCTCCCTGTCAAATGAATGAACAAACAGGACTTCTTTTGTTGCACCAGAACTTGAGACTGAGTTTTCTGAATTCTAAACCACATTGTAGAAGACTGGCCTCATGAAGATAACATGGAGGGGACTTCCTTACTGGACTTAAAGTGAGGGAACTAGCTCCCTTTGCTGTCCTCCATCCCAGTGCCTCTGCCTCTGCAATCCATGGGAGCCAATGTCTGAAGCACAGTGAAGGAGGATTAACCAGCAGCATCCCTGAGCTTCCTAACTGAGGTCCTGAGTTTCTGGAGGGTCCCTGAAGAACAGAAGGAACACAGTGTCCTCTCAGTGATTAGTGCTGGTTATCTGCCCTGTGTCTGCTGAGCATGAGGCAGAAATCTGTGAGAGTTACAACAGAAGATGCATCTTCTGGGTGCTTCCTGTGCTCTCTGTGCAAAGGAGAGGGTGTCAGGCCCTAAAGAGTTTACAACCAAACACTGCCCCATAATTTATAGATTTGCAATGTACACACACACATCACTCATAATCACTGCCATCCTTTGAGGCCCATGTTTATAACAGAGGGAACAGAGGCTCAGAGAGGGTGGCTCACTGTGCCACAGCCACATATTTCATCCACAGAATCCAGGTTGTACTCAAGTGACACTGTTTAGTAAGTCAGGTCAGTTGAGGACATTCACACGGAAACATGGTTATATCTGACATCAGTCTTCAATTTTTTTATGCAATAAGAAACAAAGTTCTGATACAGGACCCTTATCATTATTAACTGAGAACATAGTATCTTGGGAATGGTCACAGGCACAGTCTGCTTGCCTTCAGGAACCTGTGTGATGCAGGTGCTTTTTCTGGTCTGACTGTGCTGATAGACAGCCCTGACTGGCTTGTCCACTGCACTCTGTGGCTGAGCATGGGCCGGATCATCATGCAGGATGATTTGAATGAATATGCATGGTGACAAGAAGAGTAGTGCCAGTGGATGTCATCAATCTTGTTCAAGTGCTCACCAGCTGGGTAGTAGATGCCACTGAGATTGGAGGGACTACATTTGGCAAACTACCACACTATGGAGGAGGAGGAGTTAGATGATCAGAGATGTTCAGTCTTTAAGGAGTCCTCTGAATAGAGAGGTGGGTGGGGGACAAGTGATCCTCAACTTAGGATGGACTTCCAGGGCCAATGATATATCAGACCATCCCTGCAGGATCTACATCAGTTCTTTGCAGTCTTCAGCTCCTCTTTCCTGTGTAACTTCTCACTTTCCTATACCTACAATACTTCTGAATCACTCATGCATCATGTAATTTCCTATTAGTATATGGTGGCCTCTGTCTCTCTCTCCATGTGAATCTTTCAACTTGATGGTCTCTGGCAATGTCATGCTGTGAGCCTCTCTCTACCAGAAGACACCATTCTGCGGTGGCCATCTGTGTCGGCTCTCAGTCACACTCTTTTCTCCCAGATCTCTGTACCCAGGCAAAAAGTCCCTGTCTACTTGTAGCCAAGAACACCCTTCTCTCCAGGACTTCTTCTGCCTTGTCTGTCCCAGTGCAGTTGTTGTCCCAGTCTTCCAATTCCACATGCAATGAGTAGTTTTTACTATTGGTGAGCTGATGCACCACCTCGTTGTCCAGCCAGTGCTCCCCAGCTGGGTCTCCAAAGCCCTATTAGGGGATAGGGTAGCCTGAGTTCCAAGGAAAGCAGCTAGGTCCCTGGGCAAGAAACTAGGTTGGGTGAGCTCTGAGGCCAGTCACACTGAACCACTGTTCCAGTGATCAGCATGAAGAGACTTGGGTGGGAGACCAAATACTGTAACACATTGAATCCCATTACAAATAATTGAAATGATGGTTCTCTAAAGTTGAAAAACACAAAATTAATTTTTAGCTCTACAAATGGTAACAGCTACCTTTTAGGGGTTATTGACTGACAAGAGCCATGAAGATGGTTCTGGAATGATGGTGGGTGTCTGTCTAGGTCTGAGTAGGTAACATGAGTTAACAATTAGATGAAATTCCAGCGCAGTTACCTACATGATTCTTGAGTCTCAGTAAAAAACAGCTAAATATTTTCACTAGGCACTGACATAGCATTAAAGACTGTATTTGAAGAGAGGGCAGCAAGTACAAACTTCCAGCAACATGAAAATATATAAAATCCTAAGGGCAGGTGGAATGTCTTATTGCTAGTGTCCAGAACAAGAAACCCTAGCATTTGGCAGAACAATGATTCAGGAGAAAGGACAGGACACAGGACACTGCAAAGCCCTGCACAACATTTGTGAGGTGAGGAGGCAAGTATTAATTGAGGTTAGCAAGGGATTTAGCTTGGTGGTTCTCGCACCTGCCTTGCAAATGCAAGTTAGTGAGTTCTGTCCCTATAACTAACAATTAAACAAGAATTTTCATGGCTATTGGGGACATGTAGGCTTCTTTTGTGTACTTTTTATATGCATTTTTTATTTTTCATTACTATTTTTATGACTATTTAAAAATAATACATCCATTTCAAGAAAACCTGGGACTTAATTTGGTATTTGCATAAGTATTTATCAAATGGATCCACAGACACACAAAATAATATTGCTGTATTAACTAGGGAGTAATTTTTCTTATTTTTAAACCATTTTAGTTTTTAATACTTTTATATCAACTTGCAAAACTTGTGTTACTCAAAATTAAATTAGAAAAATTGGTAGACCACCAAGCATTATATTTCATTCTATGAAATATATGTGATCTTTGAACCAGTGATTTCACATTATTGAGTTTGTCTTGTAAAGGTCGTCACAGATGTATAAAAGGAGACAGAAAGCAAAATTTAAGCAAAAAAATTTAAGCAAAAAAGCAAAGGATGTGGGTAATATTTCTCTTTAATACTTCCTTTGTACAGTTAAAAATAACTAAGTAATATGATCTACTCAAAAAGCTGAAATGAAAGTTGAAATTTCATTGACATTGTTAGGGGTCCTGAGAAGTGTAGTGCAGATGTCTTAGGGGACTGTTTTCTTTTTCTGAAAAGGGTGAGGATGAGCCAGCTCTGCACCCCAATAAACACGCCAGCACTAGCACCAGGATTCAGGCTAGAAAATCTTAACCCAGGGCAGCTGTGTCACCTGCTTGTAATCCTGTCATTTCTGCTGGAAATCCACTGTGCCATCAACACATCGCTGGATGAGAGTCCAGGTGCCTCCGTTGGTGTCCATCACACAGCACACCTGTGGGAGAGGGCGCAGCTGGAACCCTGCACACAGCCAGAAACCAGGTCCAGGGCAGCACAAGGGTGACTTGGCTGGTGAACTCCACACACCCAAAAGAGCAAAGGTGGTCACAGGCATCAGAAAGCTGGAGGCTCTAGTGTCCTGTCTATTGTGATCAGTGACTAAGGTGCAAGCAAGTGATGCTCCTCAAAAATGCCTTCTCCTCACTTGTAAAACTGGGGTAATCATAGTTTAACTTCATTGTGTCTCAGTTTTCCTCTGCTCACCGGCAATACTGTGAGCATTCCATGGGATGGGTCATATGAACGTTTACAAGAGAGCCCAGCACATACAAGGAGAGAAGTCAATAGTCTCTCAATAGTCAATATGTAGTGTTGATAGAAAGATTAAATGTTGATGGGAAAAAAGGGCTCAGCCATCATGTAGGTGTAACCAATGCTAATAATACTATTGTCCAGTGCACAACAGTTTCTTGAGCACTTACTATGGTCCAGGCTCTGTTCAAAGCACTAGGGATGTGTTCCTCTGAACCCTCCAGTCAAAGTAAATTGAACATGTTTGCATCTCCACAGGCCCAGGTCACTGAATTTTGCCTGGAGCAGAGCTCCAATTTCTACATTCAACTGGGAATAAAACTCTTTTACCTGAGTCCCTGGAACTGGAGGGTTTACTTGTTCTATCAGTAAGCATAACCTTTAACTATACAAAGCTACTCCAATGAGAAGCCTCTCTGGAAAGCAGTACTTCTCCTTTGAGGTCCTCTGCACATTGCCCCACACTGTGGGCCCTGCTGAGTGCTCCAGAAGTTACAGATCCTCCCTTTCACTAGCATTTCAGATGACGGACAATGACCGTGTCAAGTTGGTTTGTGTGGAAAGCACTTGGTTCAGCACTTATTGACAAATTTACACTCATAGTATCAGGATCCCCTTACCTTCTTGGGCTCTGTGGAATTGGAGTCCATGATGGTGTAGACATTGTCCACATTGAGGCCAGATCTGGGGATGTCATCACAGCTCTGGAATCCTAATAGAGGTGCACCTTTGGAGGCAGCAATGGGATGGAGCCATAGTCAGCTGGACATGAGCCAGGAGAGGGAAGGGACAGGATGTGCTCGCCTACTGCTGGTGTGCAGGTCCTGCGTGTCAAGGGGCAGGGACCAGAGGATGAACATGCCCTGTCAAGCTTTCCCAGAGGAGGTGACAGTGAACTGGGACCCAAGCAGGAGCTCCTCAGTAGAGAAGAGTTGGTTCTGGGCAAAGAGAACCACATGGTAAATGCATCAAGATGTGTGGTAAGGCATAAAGAGGGTTCATGATCAGGGCCTGATGCCCACCACAGGAGTGCAGCCTCAGAAGAACACACTGGCTACTTGGAATATGATGCAGCAGGCATAGATGGGACAGGAAGAAAGAAGGGAGGAAGGAGGCTGCTTCATCAAAGCCAGTGGACCCTGACTATGACACCCAAGAGGCCAAACTGCCTTCTTCAGGAAGAGCACTTAGACCGCACAGGGATGACAGAGCCTGAGCCTTTAAGCTGGGAGGCCAGAGAGAAGCAGCCGGACTCTTCCAACAGGATAAAGGAAGTCCTTATTCCAGCAAGTGCTTCTCATTGCAAAGAGCAGTAAGGTGAGGGTTCAAGATGTGGGCATCCAGCCAGCTGGGGCACAGTCACTCTTTCTTGGGGCTTGGTTATTGCCTCATGAGCTCCCATCTGGGTCCACTTTCAGATGGCTCTGCCTGCTGCCTTAAACACAGGTCTCTCATTCTGACTGCTCTGGGAGCTGAGCACTTGTCATCAAGGACACATGTTTCTTTCCTCTAGACTCTGCTTCTGAGCTCAAGAGAGTTTGATTTAATGTGTTTAATGGTTCCCTGGGTTTCTTGGTAAAGTGATTTTTGTCAGGAAACTGCATGGATTTTAAAGCCTCTGTCTAGTTCATTTAGGAGAACCCACTTAGATATGTGGGCTGGTATTCCATCAGAAGCTAAACCTTGCACAGTTCCTTAACAGCATGGGAATAAACTTTCAGAAGTATGGGATTCCATTGCAAAGAAAAACTAGGAGATTATCAGAGTGTATCACTTCCAATTAGAGCCACATACTTGGGCTGTGGCTCCCCGAACCTGCATTGGGGCACCAGTCAGAAGGTGGATTCTGTGACCACACTGCTAATGACAGAACTAGGATCCATACCCTCCCAACCTGGGCATTTCTCACACAGGAGTCACAATTGCCCATTTTCCAGCAGCCCCTAGTTCCCCATAGTCCAGGAGTTTGGAGTCTAGATAAGCACAAGGAAGCACTGGGTTTGACATAAGCAGGGACAAGTCACAGTTCCCCCAGCAAGGCCAGGGCTCACCTAGGACCTGCACTGAGAATTCTAGCCACTCCTTGGGGGCTCCATACACTGCAAATTTCCTTAATCAACAACAATAACAGTAACAACAGTAATAGTAACAAATTGAAATAACCACCACAGTTGTACTGCAAGATTCTTCACTTTAGGAAAATAATTAGGAGTGAAGATGGGACATCAAAATACAGTAAATTATATACAAAGCACAGTGTGAACACTGGACTCCTTATGAGATCATGCACAGGAAAGCTGTTCAGATCTCTCCCCCTTAGGGCCCCAGGTGCCTTGCTGAGCCTATTTGTGTCCATAGCCTCATGTCATCTTCCATGTAAGGGTTTTGTGAGATAGTCATGTCCATGTTACAGGTGAGGAAATTTAAGGATCTGATAAATTAAAGGACAAGGCAAAGTCTCACTGCTTTACAATGATGGAGCTAAGAAGGGACATAACTCTCCTGAGAGGCCATTCTCCCACTTGACTCTTTGCTCTTTACCTGGAGACTAGAACTTCCTGGGAGTGACAAGCACCTCTTGAGCATTCTTCTTGGACGACAGTAGAAGGGGCTCTTGTCTTGTGATTTTCTGAGCCCCACATTCCACACATGGGTTTTTTCTGTGCCTCACAGCCACCGCCACACACAGGCCCCACACAGGCCCTGTCACTCCAATCTCCCAAATCATGAGAAGGTACCTATCTCTTCCTCGGTCCTGCTGGATCTAGGATGGGGCCTCAGTGGGCTGCTCTGTCCCAGGTCCCTATCCATGTGATTCCAGGAATCCTGTCACTGGTGCTGTATTCCTTGTAATTGAAGGTTTCCTTGGCTCCCCATGATCTTTCAGTACCAACAGGAGCCCCTCTTTGGCTTCCCTCTTACCTGCCATTGTTCACTCCCTAAAATGAGGCCCTGCCTGCCCTCACATTCTCACAAGAAATCTCCTCTCTTTAGCATAGCTCTGTTCTCAAGATCAGCTCTGCTGTGTGAGATTCAGGAACACAGCAGGCAGACATCTGGCACTCAGCAGACACTCAACAGAGAAGAGCTTCCTCCCTCTCTCTGAATCCCACAAAAGGGTTTTAGGTTTTGTTTCTGTTGTTCTTCTTGTTCTGTTTTGTTCACAAGAGCCAAGCCATCCTGTGTGTGCTGCTGGATCCTCACACTCAGCATTGTGCCTGGCTCCCCATGTGCACAGAATCAACATTTGTTAAGTGAGTGGCTTCAGCTGGAATCAGGAAGCCTTGACTCCTAAGTGGGCCACAGAAGGAGTAGTGAGTGCTGAGGAGCAGTGATTCTCTAGTTGGGCTGAGAGGTCACTGATTTTCATTTTATCCTCATGGGCTTTAGGGCAGTGTTAACAGGAGAGAAGAGTTTGGGGTGTACTAAATACCATGTCCTCATTCTGTGGGGAAACTGATATATAAATATTGTTAAGAGAAACACAAACAAGTGAGGCTCAGGGTGAACCCTAGAGGCCAAATTTGTCAACATAGGCTCCTCCTGTGCTTGTTACACCATGTCTTCTTTTGAAAAACTGGAAACTGAGGCCAGGAGTGGATGGGATAGTGGGAGACCCACGTACAGTGGAATCAGGAGGCACAGTGTACACTGACACCTCTGAAGACCCTTGTTTTCTTTATTCTTATTACTGCTTATTGTATTGCTGTTGTACAAATTACCCAGAAGGTGCAGCCTTTCCAGAGTTGATCCCAACCAAAGTGACTCCAGAGGCTGAGTCAGGCCTCCCTTCTCTGTATCACTGCTTGCTCACCTGGGCCCTGGCTCATAGTGGGAATGACCTCACCCACTTCTCCATAAGCTGGCTCTGATACTGATGTCTGAAGCTGAACGTGCTGCTAACAACTAGCAAGCTGTCCTGGATGCTAGTGAGGGTGCTGTTGTTCTGGTTCAGCAGCTGCTGCAGCCTCTTCTTTAATCCTTGGAGGCCTTCCAGCTGGAACTGCTGCTGTACTTCCACAATGTGCATTAAAGTGTTTACCAAGCTATACAGAAGCAGAGATAGGGCTGAACCCACTATCCAAATCTCAGATACCCAGAATTGGAGACCCGGAGGGTTGGAGCATCCTATCTGAGTCACACCTCCTGCAGGCCCTGTCCAAAGTAAGCATGGACAGAGGAGAGGAAGGGTGTGGACTGGATCCCAGTGGAGGGCAGAGGTCACCCGGTTTTGACACCAGCACTTAGGTAGTCGGTCTGGAGAGGGACAGGAGTGGGTGGGGGACATTTCATTCCCTCTTGCAAAACAATAAGGCAAATAAAATGTACAAGGAGAGTTGCACAGTGTATATGTTATATCTCAATAAAGCAGTCAGCATCTATTAAATAAAGAGAAGAAGGGAAGGAGTGGAAGGACAGAACAAGGTCTCTGGAGCCCCAGGATCTTGCTTAGTTTCTGTTTTCATTCAGTGCTGGGGGACCTCCCTGAGCTTCCTGGACCCCAGCTCAGCTCAGCCCAGCCCAGCCCTCTTGTCCACCATCCTCCCAGCTCTTCTGGACTCCAACATGGCTACAGTCTTTCCAGAGCTGGCCCAGTTTCCCCAACTCCAGACACAGGTGCAGCCACTGTTCTGAGCCACAGTCCTGGTGGTTCACCAATGCCCATCAGGGAACAGGAGGCAACACTCACCTCTGGTCACCATAAGTACTTTTCATTACATCAGTCTGCACCTTCACAGGCTTCTCCTGCTCATCAGTGCAAACCAAACTCTTCTGCATTTGGTCCTTCATGAGCAATAATTGCTTGAGGACCTGTCTCAGGAAACAGGAGGGTGGGAGCTCTGCGAGCCCTGCAGAAGTCTGCCATCAGCCCCCCACAGCCTGCCACTCCTGATACTTTCTAACACCTTGGGAAATCAGGGCCCCAGGGTGAGTTGGAGAGCTGGGCTGGGGCCAGGCCACGACTGCTTCCTCCTTCCTCCTCTCCTCTCCTTGGTCTCATGGGTGCACTCCTGACCTTGGCTTTTCTGACACTGACTTTGGGGGTCATATATCCTGTGCACTGTACAGTACACCTGGCAGTGCTGGGGTTGATTAGAGCAGAGCTTTCCTCCAAATGGGGCCAGGGGTCAACACCATCTGGGAACTGGTTAGAAGTGTACATTTCCAGCATCCTCAGATCAATGATTGAGGGGCTCAGTCTGCCTTTCAACAGGATCTAGGTTCCTCTGAGGCTGGCTCCAGTATGAGAACCCTGGGCCCAGAGACTGTGGGGACCCAGAGCATCTCCACGCCTTTGGCCCTCGGATCTCTACTCCTTCCTCACATCCTGCACATTCCTCCCAATGCACAGATGTGCTCTCCCTGCTCCCACCTGAATTAACTCACAGCCCCACCTGCAGCCTCTGCAATTTCCCTGCTTCCCTGCAGCATCAAACTCTGTTTGATCACCTCCCTGCCTACCTAACCTTAAACAAAGTAATATGCAATTCAGGAGCTTTTGCTGCTGACATGAAAACTTTAAAAAAACTTATCACGATGTTGAATCTGTTTATATTCATCAAGTGTCTCTGCCCTAGAATCTCCCCTCACTGCTTGTTGAGGCCCTGCTTAATGTTACACTCAAGGATACTTCTCATCCTGTGATACTGGGTCTTTCAGCTGGAGGGTAGTGGAAGCTGTTCCAGAAGCCTTTGTCCTGAAGTCCTCCTGTCCCTGGCCCCCCTTTGCTTTATCAGGCTGCAACATGTTAAGGGGTTTGGGCCCTCCTCTTTCTCTGCTTTCCCTCCCCAGCCCAGCATCCTCAACATGGGATCACAGAGTCTATTGAGAGGATTCAGTAAGTCTCTAGACTTCATTGAAAGAAGAGTTAAAAACTGTCATTTCCATTGTTTATGAGCTTGGCATAGAAACTAGACCTAGTCTACTGTGTCTGTAACTTCATGAACCATATAAATCATGAATATTTTCATACTCAGCCCAGAGGTTCATAGTGTCTTTGGATGTGATTTTTTAATAACTGTTTAAACCCAACAGTAGACAGTACCACAGATTCATCAAGGGCAGAAGGATTAAGAGTATGGACACCCTATCACCTTAAGTAGCCTGGATAAGACAGAAGGGGTAGAAAAAACTGTGTTTTGATCCCTTCTGCCTCCCATGAACTGCTTCTCCTGTGTGATATTACCCTTCCTTGTAGCCACTTGAATACAGATCAAAAGCTCTACAAAATTTGAACTAAATAAATCTTTCCTCCTTTAACTCTGGGCATTGGGTATTTTTTAACAGCAGTGAAAATAATACCAAGAACAGGCCCTAATCTGTAAATTTTTGGAACCCACATCATTTGTCTGGAGACTGCATGTGGGTCCCGAGCAAGGGGAGTGAGGAATTTTCACTGTACTGATCAACATCTTGATCCTACCAACCATGTAACATTGGGCAAATCACATGACCTCTCTAAGTCTTTGTCAGGAACGATCCTATTTGGAGTAATTGCACAATTGGAGTAGGACTGGGTGAAGATTTCCTTCCCACAAATCTCCTAAGATGTATTAAGATGTTATCTTCACCTTCAGGGATACAAACAACCCAATGGTCCCACAGGTTATGATGCTCCAGGACAGAACTACACTACAACATTCATCTACATAACTCCTCCTTGTTTTAGGATATAAAACCATGCTGCCTCTGAGTGACCTGTTATATTGTTTGCATCCCATGCACTGAATAAAAGGTCTGTCAAGCTCAAGTCTGCCATCTTTGCTCTTCAGAGTAACATGGATCAGGCCCAAGCTCAGCTTCCTCTCTAAATCTCATTTCTGTCTATGTATTATTTTGCCTTTTGCTATCAGACTCACAGGAGAATAGAATTTACTGCAACTGCTCTAATTACATCCCTCCCCCTGTTCCTTACAGTTCTTGTTGTATTGTACAGTGATTACGACATCCCTCTCACTTTATAGGGGAGGAGAGATCATTGAATTAGGGTAGTGTGGGAATGATCTGAACATGGAGTGAACATTCTATGGTCCACAATTGTGCCTCCTGCTCTAGTCTGTGGAATGCAAACCCCAAGAGGACAGGGTTTTCTCTTTGGGGCTTTGGTGGCTGCCTAAGAGACCTCCAAAGCTGGAGTGTGTTTACAGCCTCTGTCTCCTGTTAGCCTCTCTCCTTGCTGCTGCTTTTCCCTGGAAGGCCTGATGAAGTTTTGAATGAGGCTTCCTGGCTGGGGGCATCAATGACCCAGGGGCATGTTTGGTGACAGAAGATACCGTACCTGGTATGGGAAGAGAGAGCATCTGTCCTTAGCCCCATGTGCCTTGTTTGCTGGGCCACATACAGCACCCAGCCCTGCTCAGTTCTCTCACTGCAGATTAGAGTTGACGGGGAAGCAGTGACTTTCATTTTTTGTAAACTGAGGCCCCTAATGTCAAGGTGCATCCATTTTCCAACAAATGAGTCAAGTTATTTTTTTTTAACGGCAGAGCAGTACTCCTCTGTGTAAATCCCACATTTCGGATATTCATTCATTTGTTGATGAACATAGAGGCTGCATCCAAGTTTTAACTCATTAATTGCTGTTCTAAACACGGCTATGCACATATCTGTATACTATGAGGTATTTATCTTCTTAACGCAGACACTTAAGAAGGGAATCAGGAGGTCAAATGCAATTTTTACTCTTAGTTTTTCAAGAATATCCACGTTGATTTCTACAGTGATTATACTAGTTTACATTCTTACCAACAGTGTAGGAAGGTGTTTTTATTGCCTGGCAGCCTCGTCAGCATTAGTTACTTTTTGATTTCTTGATGGTGGCTATTCTATGGGGAGAAGATGGAATCCCATTTTTGTTTTGTAATGGCCACATATTTTAAGCATTTCTTTATTTAGTTTTTGGCTATTTGTATTTCTCTTTTTGTGAAGTGTCTATTAATCTCATTTTCTCACTATATTCTGGTGTTTTTCCTCTATCATTAAACTTATTGGTACATTTTAGGAATACATTATGGTCATATTCATCATTAGGAATTTGGTACTGCACATAATGTATCATATTCTTGTTTTTTGCATTGCTCTGCCCACCTTACACCCCCATAACTTTTGTTTCCATTTTTTAAATTTTTACCATCAATTTTTTCCTTTACCTTTTATGCTTTGCCTGGCACATCTCCACTTCCCCTTTTCCTTTGAACATTTTTTATATTTTCAGACATGTTCTCTTTAACTATTTTAGTCTAGCCTTGAAGGCCAGGTTGACCTCCAACTCAGGGATCCTCCTGTCTCAGCCTCCTGAATGCTGGATTATAGGTGTTCATGAAGATGTCTGGCTGTGATATTAAATTCCTAATAAATCCTGAGCACAGAGCTTTGTGCTAGTTGCGATTAGGCTGCGTGAGAGCTTCCCCACTCCAGTCCCTGCCCCTGGCCTGCCATTTCATTGTATCTGCTCTTCATGTGTAACCATTTACATACTTCTCCCTGTGTACCTTTTGCTTCTTGCTTCTTTCCTAATACCTGGAGAAAAATATCCTCTAGGGTCACATGATCATTCCTGAAACAATAGAGTGATGAGGAGCTCAGGTAAATGAGGCTAGGTCTTGTGTCCAGGTCATCAGCTTTGGTGTAGAGTGGGCCACATATGACTCAAAAGAACTAAGTACATGCCAGGGGTACATTCAAGGGTTGTCAGTAAGACACCTGGGGGAGCAGAGTTTGTTGGGCACAGAACAATGGTATCTCATTGACTCTCTGGCCAATTGCCAGGTGAACATGTTGCCGCAAAAAGCAACTTTGAAAGGACTTGAGAGACTCAATTACTCAACTTGAGTAAAAAAGGAAAAGCCTTTATTTGATAGCAAAAGTTCAGCCAGGAGAGAAAGTAGTGCTTTCCAAATTGAGTGACAGACCTTTTCAGTTTTCCAGCCAGTTTTAAAGATAACAGGGAGGTGTAACAATTGATTTAAGACCACACACTTCACTTACATATCTACAGGTCAGCTAGCCGGACTTTATCAATACTAAGTTACCAGATTATAAGTAAGTTATTTTTGAAGTTGGGTTAAGTGGTGATCTATGAGAAAGATCTATGAGGAGAATGGGGAGGGAGCAGGAAAGTCACCATTTACTAACAAGCCAGTGTGTCACATCCCAGGTGAAGGCAGGAAGCAGACTAGAAGGGAGAGCTGATTTTTTTTTAAGGTTTTTTGAGACAGGGTCTTGCTTTGTGGTTCAGGCTGGCCCTGAGCTCAGCCTCCAACTCACATCACAGCTATCCTCCTGCCTCTGCCTCCCGAGTGCTGGGATTACAGGCGTGAGCCACCATGCCTGGCACTGTGGTATGTGGTACTGATTGCTGCTGGGCGTGGGTCTCCACTCCCAGTATCGTATGTGGTTACCAGGGATCGAACCTGGGTCCTTGCACTTGCAAGACAGGCACCAGAACCACTGAGCTAAATCCCCGGGACAGCTGATTTAACAATGTTAGCAAAATAAAGAAGTCAGGGGAACAAAGCTCTGCAAGGTAAAACAAACAACTTCACAAAACAAAGGGTATGAAGAGAAGCTACTAACAATGTTTGGCTAAGACAATCCTCCATTTGAGAATGTGAGGATTTCTGTGGTCAACACACTCTCCACGGTTGGACCAGTGTATGCTTCCCTCATCTTAATCTCCAAAAGAATGTGTCCAGAGCACATGGCCACTGGCAGTTACTCTTCTGGGAGAACTGATCTTCCAGCACCTGGAGACAGAGGGCAAGAAGATGTATAATTCCAGTACAGTCACTTGGCAATTGGGGCTATTCAAGAGTCTGAATGTAGAAGAAGACTGTTGACACTCTGAGTCTATAGCTAGCTGTCACCTATCTACCTGCATATTATAATCTCTGTTTCCTTTTTGCTCAGTTGTTACCTAGTTTGGCCTCAAACTGCTGGGATCTAGCTCTTCTTCGTCAGCCTCATGAGCATCTGACATTACAGATGTGGCAACTATGTCCAGGGGAATAGGAGTGTGTGAATTTGGCATGCACCAGAGTCACCACTGGAGGTTATATTTAACACACTGCTGAACCTCACTGAGGAGTTGCTAACTCGGTGGGGAGGAATTCAAATTGCTAATGAGTCTCCAGGAAATGATCATCCTACTGATTTTTTTTAATTATCTTTATTGGTACACTAAATATACACATCATGCTTGCACTCCATAATGGGGATTTGTACCAGTATAAGACACAACTTAATTCTCATTTTTTCCCATAGCCATACCCACCCTACCACCCCCCCATATATATAAAATTTGTTTCCTTACTTTTTTGTTACAATATCATCAAATTTCCCCCTTCACCCTATTTTACATTGAGCATTTTCTATTTCACAATATATAACATACAATGCTAGGACTCATTTACATCTTCATTTTCTCATACCAGAGAAAAGATGCGATATGTATCTATCTGTGACCT
>PVIR01020027.1:0-31209 GCA_004026965.1 Petromus typicus
GGGAGGCAGAGGCAGGAGGATTGTGATGTGAGTTGGAGGCTGAGCTCAGGACCAGCCTGAACCACAAAGCGAGACCCTGTCTTAAAAAACCTAAAAAAAATTAAAAAAAAAAAAATCACCAGTTCTTCCCTTCACTGTGTCCAGCGCTGAACACAGCCATTCCAGAACGTGGAGTTGTCAGTTTATATTACTGCTGGGTTGTGGCTGTCCTTGCGTTTCCTTTGATCTTTAGAGTTCTCATCTTCTTGTTTACATTTTCCATCTCTTCTTGCATCTTGTCTGCTTTCTCCCTCGGAGCCCTTAACATATTAATCATAGTTATTTGATGTTGCTGGTTTGATAATTCCAACATCTATACCACGTCTGAGCTCCGATATTTGTCTCATCACAGACTGCACTTTATCTGGACCTCTATTGAGCTTCACAATGTTTTGCTGAAAGCTGGACATGAGGTATTGAGCAATACAAACTAAGATAAATTACCATGAGTGGGATGTTTTATGTTAATTTGGCTAGGAATTGATCTGGGCTAATACTGGCTGGAACTGTAGGTATAAGAAGCTTCAGATTTCTCTAATGCTCTGTGATCTCAGTTTTTTTTTTTTTTTTTAGGGTTTCAGTAAAAGTCACTAATTTTCGGTTTGTTGAGTTTTTTCTTTGGAAGGACTGGAATGATGACTTCCAAGTTCAGACATGTTGGACCTTAAACTGGAATCTATGATTTAATTCTTTAACAAAGGGATTTACTACTTTAATTAAAAGAACCTTTAAGTAGGAAAATTCCTATTGGAATTTGTCTTTGGCCCTCTAGTGAAAGCCTGATTTTCTCTCTTTAGCAAGGAACTACACCCACACACCTAGTAGTGACTACCTACAGAATCTGCCTCTCCCATGAGGAGCACGGACACATGCTGCTTGGGACCCCAGAGCGGTCCTCCTCTCGCGTAGAGAAGAGTCCTCAGCTTCAGTTGTCAGCCAGCTCCCCCAGCCCAGGATGCATAAGAAGTAGGGGGGTCTAGATGAAAGAAGCCTCATTCTAACCTTCCCCCTCTCTTTGTACAGATGCCAATCTCAGTGGAGAGCATGGTCATTCCTAATACAAGAATACATACAGCTCCATCTCCAGAAACCCGTGAATAAGGAAACTTAAGGTATAATTGACTAACTAGGGGTGTCTTTCTGACAGCAGTCTGTTTTAAGGGAGATGATCTCTATAATCTGTTCATAGTGGGAAGCAGAACTATGGAAATGTATAAGATTTTTTCCTCACCCTGAGCTTGGTGCCAACTTGGAGGACTTCAGTTCTCTTTCTCCCTGAGCTAACCCCGACCAAGGCTAGCAACATGGTACAGACTCACTACAGTGCGCCGAAAGGTAGCATCATTCCCTAAATATGCACCTGTTTCTTCAGGATAGTTCACCTACAACCATTAGATTTTCTGGCTTCTCCAGCCTTTTGCAGTCGACTGCACTTTCAGCTTCACACCCACAGGCTCATATATTACCCTCTCAGGAACACACTGCCTGGCCTCCCAAGCCTTCTTCTGCAATCTCAGTGGAAGGTTTCCTGGCCATAAAACTCCTGCATTTAAAAGGACTAAATCCAGCACCACATGGACGATGTCAGCTGGAACAGTAGCCAGATTTTCTTCTCTTGGTTGTAGGGCTCAACTGCCTGGGTTCCTGGGCATTAAGAACCTAATCTGGGGAAACAAATCCACAAGGCTGCAGCTGTTTTGCAACATGGAAAGTAAAGTTTTTCAACTTTGCAATTTAGGTGCTGCAAAGAGTGATGTCTTGCTGGTTTTTGTGATGCCCTGGGACCATCTTTTCTATTGTTCCAAAGTACTTGCCTTTATAATGCTAACCTTTTCAGCAACCAAATTCTCTGATCCATCTTTGTAGGCCCCAACTTTAGCACAGCTTGGAAAAACTCAAAACTTTTAAATCATGTTGGCCTATTCATTCTTGATTTTCAAAGTAGAACCGACAAAAAAACTCAGAAGTAGCCATGTCACCACCTCAACATTAGACTGCTTTGAAATTTCTTCCACCCAGATTAAATAGTCCACCACCTGAAATCTCAGTCTCCTGAAATGTCCCAGAACAGGAGCAAAAGGCAGAAAAGTTTCTCCAGAACATCACACAATGGTCTGGAGGCCAACTACCAATGCAATCATTGTTCTCAACTGAAGTCCTTTGAGCCTGGCCTTTACTGGCTACATTTCTATTAGCATTCTAGTCTCTTGATGTCTGGCCAAAATCTACCATGAAGCTCAGCCTATACCATTCTAGGGCTGCTTCTTCAGCTAGCACCAGCAAACTTCCAGACTCCTTCCAGAAGCCAGTTCCAAAGGCTCCTAAACCATATAACTAGGTAGCATCCAATCACAACCTCACTTCCTTGGAACCAAAACCTGTCTGAGTTACATCCTCATTTCTAGGACAAAATACCCAACACCCATAGGTTAGAGGAGGCGAGGTTTGTTTTGGCTCGTAGTCTGCAGAGGTTTCAGTGCACAGGGAGGCATGACAAAGGACAGAGTTCCAGGCATAGCAGGCAGGAAACAGAAAGGAAGATCCAGGGAGAACAGTGAGAAACAGTGGGCCCAAGGGACTCATTTTCTTCTATCCATTTAATTCTAAAGAGCACCCAGTGGTTATTCCTCTTTCCATTGACCTAAAAGTGGTAGAAAGTGAAATAAAAACTCAATAGATATCTGACGTTCCAGGCAAGAGCACGTGTGTGTTCGATTTCCTAGCCCCGTGGTGGTGGACTGGTGGCACACGCGCTGCAGCAGGCACACACAGCCAGGTCACCCCAAGTTACCCCAGCAGCTGAGTGCGGGTAATGGTGCACATGGGGGCCACGTGCGTGCTCTGAAAGGGGCAGCAGTGCCGGGCAATGATGTCATGAGTCGCGACTCATGACTCAGCTGAACCGTTGCATGGCCTGTCAGTGCACTGCCAATTCGTCTGGACTGCTCTGAGTTATGATACATTTATTTTTTTTAAATAAGATTTTAGCATTGAGTTTTATTTGAAAAATTGAAATTTAACATCCAAGATTTAGTAAAGAGCTGTTCTAATTAAGAGACTGAGAGTCTTTTAACGTGCTGTCTGTCTGATATATTCGAATCTGTAGCATCATAAAGAATTTATGCAAACAAGAGCAAGGATATATATATTTCCTTGGTGGGCTGTCATTTTAGCTGAAGCCCCCACAAGGTGGGAAATACACTGAGATGCCTTTTTAAGAGCAGGTCAAAAGCTGGTGACCCCTACACTGATGTCCAGCAAATTCCAGAGGAACTTCAGATGATTGATTTGGGGAATATTCAATTCTTTCATGTTAAGAATTTTTGATATAGGGGGCCAGGGAGTTAGCTCAGTGGTTCCGGCGCCTGTCTTGCAAGCGCAAGGGCCTGGGTTAGATTCCCCGGTAACCACATAACAATATACTGGGTGTGGAGACCCACACCCAGCAGCAACCAGTACCACATACCAGTGCCGGGCGTGGTGGCTCACGCCTGTAATCCCAGCACTCGGGAGGCAGAGGCAGGAGGATTGTGATGTGAGTTGGAGGCTGAGCTCAGGGCCAGCCTGAACCACAAAGCGAGACCCTGTCTCAAAAAACCTAAAAAAAAAAAAAGAAAAAAAAAAGAATTTTTGATATAGGGATAGATTTGTGTTGAGTGCTTCATTTAAAAAAATAACTTTTATGTTTTTGTAGACTGTAAGTCTTTAACAGCAAAAAATGACTCCAGCAGAATAAGCAAAACTGAAAACAGATAGTGGAAGATGATTCCGCGAGGCCTGGACAGAGGCACTTGGAGTGGGTGAACACTGCAGAGAAGCATGCTCTGTGCAGTGAAAGCATCTGTCGGATGTCACCTGTCAAGTGTCAGACAGCACTTTGACACCAATCACAAAAGTGTTGGCAAACGCTGTGAAACTAAAACAAAGGAGCTTCTTTAAGGAAACTGAAGAACTATCGTTCCCAGTGTCTTAGTGTTTGTAGCTATCTTTCTAAAACAAATCATCTTCCAGTTGCCAGCTCCAACTCTCACTGTGCAGAGCAAACATGGTCAGCCTCTCTGTAATAGGGTTTTGTCAAGATGGCCATGTTGTCTGGAAGTAATTCCCTTTCTCACAATTTCCCAAATAAGGATAAAATTATGTAACGCACTTCTGCGATGCCACTTGCTGGAAAGACTGTTAAAGAACAAGTTCTGCGCGTGGTGAGTGATGTTAGTCAGCAGCACTGACTTACAAAAGGCAGCCTGTTACTCCACGCACTGGGGTGAGAACACAGATACAAACAATCACTAACACTAGCAGTAATTTTGCATTACGCTGCTAGAGACGTCATAAAGGAAGAGCTGGTGAGACTGGCATCTTTTCCTGGAAGAACACAAGATGTAGACATCAACAGTGCTGTGCTGGAAACTTGCTGTCACAAGACATGAGACCAGAAAAAGCGGTTTCCATTACTAGTGACAAGGCACCTTGCGTGCTGGGGTCAACAGCTGGTTTCGTACAATTCTTTACTAAGGAAGCAAAACATGCAGTCATTCAGTTTCATTGTACATTATCCATCAACAACCTCTTCATGCCAGGGAAAGCAGCCAACAACTAGATGACGTCCTGAAAGATGTCACATCGATGGTGAATTACATCATGGCTCCTGCTCCTAATTTGTGATAGTTCCAGGTACTTTGTGATGAGGTTCAGGAATACAGCAGTATAATATCTGATTTATGTAAAATAATGGCTGAGCAGGAGATGAGTCCCGGAGAGCTTTGTAGCCTGCTTGGAAAAATGTAGACTGTGTATAAACGAAAAAGAGCAGGCATATCCACAGCTTCCAGCTTAACGACCTCGTGTTATTTACAGGTTTTACACTATACTTCAACATATTGAGCAAACAATTACGAGGTGTAGGGAAAACAGAAGAAAGGGGTGTTTTGTGGTATCATAACATTTGAGAGAAAACTAGGGTTTTGAAAAAGACCTTCAAAGTGGGCTGCTGGAATATTTTCCAAATCTAAAATGCATTTAGAAAATTCTACCACACTTGCAGATAGTCCTACAAGCCATCAGGAAATCTAAAAGAAATTTTTCAGCACTGTAGCACTTGTAAAGGAGAATTTTAGTAACAGATTGTCAAGTCCCCAAGATGGAGACAGTCCTGTGTTTTTTCCTAATTCTCCAAATTTGAAGAATCAGATCTTTCTCACTCTCACTGGTTAGATTTTGGAAATCTGGAAATGGAGCTGTTGAAATTTCAAGAAAGCCCTCTCTGGAAAAGTAAGCTCTGTGATCTACGTACAACACTTGAGAAGATAGAGAAGACAGTGGAAGAATGACAGAGGACAGCACAGTTGGTAGTTTTGGAAATGAAATTCTTAGAAAGCATGGGATTCTCTGCCAAATAATTTGAGGTCAGTGAAAGCACTCGGGATCGATTTTCTTGCTTCGTCTGGATGACCTGAGGCTGGGGGTAGCTCTTCTCAGCTTAGACTTGTGGCAGTTCTGATGAGAGCCACAGCCTGACAGAGTCCTGAGTCACCTGTGTTGCTCAAGGTTTCACAGGTTATCAGCGCGCAGACAAGAGCAAAGACTGCATTCTCGTGCAAGAGAACTCCAAGTGCAAACCTACTTTGCAGCAAGAAGCTGTTTGTATCATTGAAAACACTGTTACTATTTTCTTTTATGACAAACGATGTAAATGTATGAGGGTTTTTCTGAACTAAAACCTCAGGATCCAGGTTTAATAGTAGTCTCAGCACTTAGGACATATAAATGGGTTTGGAGCAACAATTTGGCCTGTAGGTCTCCAGAAAGTTCACTATGCCTGTACTAGCCTGACCTTTAGTCATCTCCACTCTACTCTCTCCTCATTAGTGTTCATAAATATTTACTGCATATTATGCATATAATTAAGATCGGGCTGAATTCTGGGACAAGCCTGCACACGGAGAACCCCTCTGGTAACACCTTATCGCTCATCCCTGTCAGTTACACCTAGAGATTCAAGGGAAGCGCCTGAGCTGAGCTGCGTTTCCGAAGGCTGATTAACTGGGGGCTGCTGCTCAGCTGAGTGCTATAGGATGTGTGCAGAGCTTTTGCTATTCTGTCACTCTGGAACCCCTTTTCTGAAGTAGAATTCCAAGATGGAGAATCTGAGGACTTAAATATTTTATTTTAAAATCCTGGGCAGTGCTGTTGAGTCACAAGTAAGGCTGGGAACAACTGTCTTATCATGCCCCTCACACATCCATTGGTGAGCATGTGCACTTGGGGGCCAGACGTCACCATGCAGGCGTCAGAAATGCAGCACGGAGCTAAGAGAGCCGTAGTCCCGGAGCTGAGATTTAGTGTGGGGGAAGGAGGAAGCAAGCTGTAATTACCAGAACACGGGGCGTTCTGGGATGGAAGCTCAACCCGGGTAATGGAAAGTCCCCGACTGCTCTCGTCACAGCCTGAGCCTCCTCACTCCCCTCTCAACTCTTTCTCAGGACTTGCCCTGGAGAGCTGGTGGGAGTCGGAGAGAAGAGGAGGTGAACTCTTCAGGCCGTTAGATCACTCCCAGAGCCCGAACCGCGAGAGTTTGAACTGTTGCCCAGAGTTATTTTCCGGAGGGCTTCATCTCTCTTCATCAGCACAAACCGTTGAATTCTTCATAATAGCCTAGAAATAATGCCAAGAAATGTCAGTGTGTGAAATACTCAGGAACAGGGAGCACATTCCTTCTCCCGTACAATCCAGGTTGGCAGAAGCCAGCCTTGGGCTTCCGAGTGCCCGGGCGGCACTGCAGAGTTCAGGCTATTTCTTCCAGAGCCCATGTACCATGTCAGAATCTCCCAAAAGGAAAGGCAGCTGGAAGTCTCCTTGCTGCTAGTATTACAAACTTCAATCTGCATGATGCTAATGTTATTAACAATGCAGCAAACACTGTGGCAGGGGCCATCATTATCCTGTTTAAAAGTGAAGAGGAAGCCCCAGATCATGAGCAGCCTTTCCAAGTGACCCTGTTCGCACATCTAAGCGAAGTGATCTGCGCATTGCATGTACACAGTTTCTGGTAGATAGGTAAGCTGTCTAGAATGGGCGCTGCCTTGTTGTTGGAGATGGTGATAATTGGCTAGAACCACCGGGATTTGCCAGCTGAAGCTCACATCCGTTACATTTTTGACCAAACAATGAGAAGGAAGGAATCTGGGGGACATCAAAGCACTTTGGGGGCTGGAATCGTCCTGCTGTCTGCAAGCTGGGGTCAAGAATGCTTGTTCAGTATACTGGGCCACACTGTGAGTGGTTCTTGTGCCTCAGGAACCTGTCTCAGAGGGTCACAAACGTGAGCCCAGTATGGGAAGCTGGCAAGTTAGTGAGAAAGAAAAAGAAGAGCCTTGGAATGTGGCTTAGTGCAAAGACCCAGGTTCAATCCCCAAGACCACCACCACCAAAACAAAAAAACAAAAATTTAAAGCCTGGCCTCATTTTCCTCCCAATTGACTATGAACCTCCAGGGATTTCCTGGGCTCCACTGTCCCTGTTCCTCCTACACTGTCTGCACACAGCAGGCAACGTCTACTCTCAATGGTAAAGAGTGAAGGGACAATGGATCTGCTTGCCTCCTCTCCTGAGGTCGGCCCATCTCCTCATTCCTTTGATCAGCATTTTTTTACCTTTTTTCTTACCAGACGCTGTCCAGGATGGGCAGGGTCTCACTATTTGTTCAGGCTGGGCTTGACTCACTGTGTAGCTCAGGATGGCCTCAAACCCATAGCAATCCTCCTGCCTCAGCCTCCAGAGCGCTGGGATCACAGGTGTGCGGTACCACACCCAGGCCACACCCATGTTTTAGGTGTATTCTTGCTCTTAAACGCTCACACTGGCCATTGAGTGAGGGGGCATTTTCCTCTTTACAAACGAAGAAAGCGAAGTACTCCTGTGGAATCTGTTCCTGGGAAGCAGCTGGGGCAGTTCCAAGAGCCTGACCCACATCTTCCTCTTGTTTCCCCACAGCTCTGCCTGACAGCTCAGGAAACCTGCAGCCTAAATCTGCCCTTATTTCTGACTCCTCCCTGCTGTTCAGAGTTGGCAGTTGAAGATTTCATTAAGCATTGGCTGCTAATTCCTAATATCACACTGGCTCAAGGCTGAGAATTTAAACATGATTTGCATGTCCTGAGGGTTGTTCACGGGCAATAAGCTTGCAATTTAACTGCTTCCGATACTTTAATGTACAGACAAGTCATGTGAAGACAGTGTTGAGGCAGATCCGGATGTATCAGCATGGAGTGATGTCCTGGATCCTACATTTCCCAGGTGGTGAAGGCTGCAGCCTGTGCGCCCCACTTGAATAGTGACAGGGACTAATTCTCACAGGGTCCCGACTCGGTATAGTTCTGCTCCTCACTGCTATGAGTAGAACCGTTTTGGTGCTGTTGTTCTCAACAGTAGACCAGGGGAGCGGGACTACCACAGCCTTTTTTACCCTGTCTTTGGCTGCTGTCTTCAGGACCTGGCTGTGGTGAGACAGTTGTCTGCTTCCAGGAAGTGGCAAGGTCCCATCTTACAGCTCCACCTAAAAGTGGTCCAGAAAAATTTCTCCAGGGAGCATCTGTGGGTCACCTACATGCACATCAACTGTTAGAAGTGCTCTGTTCTGCCCTCCAAGGTCCTTCAGCATGAGCAGATCCCCGGGCACAAGACTGGAAGAGTCTCTGGGGCCACGTGCCAGGTCGCACACCCTCACAGCCCACTGCTCACTGTCCACTTGTCCACACACACGACGTGGACTGTGTTCACGTGGAGTGCAGCAGTGCTTCGGTAGTTACTCTGAGAATGTCTCTCTACCAAACGGAAGTATGCCAAGTCCTTCTTGCTTCCAACAAGGAATTGAGGAGAAAAGCTAAAAATAGTGCCAGAAGTTTATTTTAAAACAAAGAGTGAAAGGGTAAAGGAAGCACTAGCTCTGCAAAGGGAGCAGGTCAAACAAAGAGAGAGAGAATAACAAGTAACGACAGAAGTACATCCCGGGTCTGGGAGAACCCGGATGTGCTACTGCGGGAGGTCGCGATAACACACTCCTCTCGGGTCATATCTCTTACACCACCAGGTGTCCTGCCCGTTCCTGAGAAGCTCCTGCTGCCCCGGGGACTCTCTTGCTTCCCCAGCTTGCCTCGCTACCCTCTCCCTCCAAACTCAGCAGTGCGCAGCTCAGGCACACAGCGCACTCATGACAGCCCGGCATCTGTGGGCCTGATAGGGAAGATTTATGCTGCAGTGGGGAGCGGGATACAGTTCAAATACAAGGTACAGAGGGCAGAGTGAGAGGAGGAAGAAAGCAATGCAAAGAGGGGGAGATGAAGGGCCACAGGGCTTCCTGAAAGACTGATGGCCAAGCAGAGCCGGAAGAATGCGCCAGGTGTTACCCAGGTAGGCGGGGAGCGCGATCCAGGCAGCGGGGACAATCCATGCCAAAGGTCAGAGAGAAAGAGCGAGTTCCAGGAGCTGCGTGCGGCTCTACACGAGGACCACAGAGTGGCGAAGGGAAGGGAGTGGCCGCGAGCTGCGCTAGCCAGACCACCAAGCCACGTGACCTGTGCACCGAGGCAGACGGAGGTGTGGACTTCCGTCTGCAGTCTGCCCTGCTTCAGGGTGCCGGGGTGATACGATCTGATTTACATTTTCCAGAGCTCCCTGGGTCCTGAGTGGAAGGTGCTTTAGGGAGTAAGGGCGTGTGCCCAAAGGGGGCCGAGAGATGTGGGTGCTGCACTGAGGCTATGGCAGTGGGGACAGAGGAATGCACAGATCTCAGACCTCGATCAGTAGGGCGTGGTGTGTGCATGTGTGTGTGTGCACACGTGCGTGCGTGAGTGCATGTGTGTGTGAGTGTGTGTGTGCACGCGTGTGCATGCGTGAGTGCGCGTGTGTGTGCGCACGCGTGTGGGCGTGAGTGCGTGTGTGAGTGAGTATGTGAGTGTGTGCGTGTGTGCTACATGTGCTGCAGTGGTTCCTGGCCATGGCCCTGAAGCCTGAGTTCAGAAGAGTCCGTCCTCACAATTCTGGGAGGTTCCTTTTCACCCCACTGTGCAGGCCGCTTGTGGACCTTGCCTGGGGTCACACAGCACACTCAGAGCCAGGACTGGACAACAGGTGCCGCAGCCCCGGTGGTCACCCTCTGAGCTCACAGGATGCGTCTCTCGCCTGGGCACAGGCCAGAACTACAGCCGCCATCTGCTGACCATAGTCAGTCTCCACCTTCACTCCCAGAATCCTTTGCAGCGTCACATGAAGCCCTGATGCCTATGCAGTCTGTGTGCCAAGAACATGCCTCGACCCACCTGCAGAGGCAGCACCTGTGCCGTCTCAGGCGAGGTTTCAGCCTGGGTTAGAGTCAGAGACGCAGCTGCACCTTTGCACACTCTCAGAGCACACTGGAGCCCTGCCCTGGCTCAGCCTGGGAGCTCCCTGGGTTAGGACATTCCTGCAGCACAGCCTCCGGCTCCTGTTGGCGGCCTCTCCACAGAGCCCGCCCCCCTCCGGCCCCACCCTGAGCCCTACACTCCTCGGCTTGTCTTTTCAGAACTGCTGGGTGGGAGCTTCGGGTTAGAAACTGCAAGGTCCCCGAACTGACCCTGCACAGGCTCGGCACACTGCCGCCGGGAGCTGACCCCGCAGCTCTGCCGCGTCAGGCTTCTTGGGAAGGGATCCTGAGACTGGACGAGGCAAAGGAGAAAAGGAGGAAGGATGAGCCAGGGAGGGTCAGCAAGAAGGACGGGAGATCTGGAGCTGGCTGCAAGCTGCTGTTTGTGCCACCCTGCCCTCCTCTTGCTGCCTGAAGACATTCAACGTGGCCAAGGGAAACAAGTGCCCTGCTCCCGCCCCACACCCCCTGGGGCGGGCAATGGACCCAGGCTCTTCTAACCAGGCTCTGTTCCGAGAGCTCTGTGGCCTGTGTAGGGCAGTCGGAGTCCTCCCGGGAGACCGATGAGCGTGGGGCAGTCGGCCTTTTGCTCTGAGGTCAGGCGGAGCACTCACGACCAAGTAAAACCTGACTTGACAAACTACGCTTTTATCACGAGAAGTTCAGCAAATGGGTGAAATGAAACAAAGTCCAGCAAACAGGAAGCCTGAGGGTGGGCGGGACTTCGCCCGCTGGCTCAGGCGCGCAGGAAGGGCCCTTCTCGGCTTCCCAGGCCTGCTCCTTCGGGATGTCAGTCGCCTGGGTCCTGGGCTGCTTCTCCGGCTCCTTGACAGGAAAACTCCCTTTGCCTGGCCGAAGGACGCCAAGCTTCCACAACACGTGGACCAAGGGCCCTGGCCGTGACACACGCAGCAGCACAGCCCATAGCATCCAACTGCTCTGTGAGCTGTGACGTGACATCGAGGTGACAAATGCATCTCCACCTGGAGAGCCTCTTCTTCCAGCGGGACTCCGGGGCTGTCTTCCAACCTCCTGTCTCCCGTCTCCCTTGCCGCGTCCCGACCTTAGCCCTCCTGAGAGCCCGTGCTGGGTGCTGCCCAGTGCCAGCTCATGGTTCCGCAGGTGATGCATCATCTTCCCGCAGAAGACAGGATCAAAGGCCTGGAAACATTCAGTGTGACGCCAACCAAACAGCTCTGGGACTTAGTGACTGAAAGTCAAGACGGGGCTCTCCCCCTGCACGGCAGAGGCTGCCACAACAAAGGACATCCAAGCAGCGAACGCCACCCTCTGCCAACATCTCCCGGCTGTGATTGGCTGTACAGATACAGGGCAGGCAGTCTCAACGCATGAGCCTTCGGAAAGACTGGGTCTTGAGTTCAAATCCAGTTCTTGCAGGCAGGTGATTTTGGTCAAGTTACGAGGAGAAACACTATAATTTCTGCCTGAACTTTTGTTTGAGAGTTGAGAAATGCTCTCTATAAACTGAAGAGCACAGTGGTCGTACATACAGTGACGCTAAATGCATTCTAGACCCTTCGCTCCTACTCTGTGCTTTTATAAAAAATGGTGGGGCTGGGGTGAACATTGGTTTAAAGAGGATCTGGGAGTTAGGATATACTTTTTTGTGGGTTGTCCTGTGCATTACAGGACAAGTAGCAGTATCCCGGGCCTCTACCAGTGAGAGGCAAGTATTATCTGCAGTCATGGTAACTAGAAATGTCTTCAGACCTTAGTGCAGGCTCTGGAGGCCACAGTCTCCTGCCTGTCTTAAGAGGAACAAGACTGACCTGGAGGGAAATAAATCATGAAACCGAAACATACATCCCGAGTCCCACTCTCTTACCCTGAGGAGGGGCTGGTGGGCTGCGGGCTGTGAGCTGCGGCTGTGAGCGATGGTCTTGCGCCTGTTGTTCCTTCTGTCCAGATTCCTTCCGAAAAGCAGCAGCTGTAGGACAGCCACTTTCCCCACACTCTAATCTGGAAAGTGGGTGGGCACGCTTTATTCTGCCTTCCTTGCTAGTATTTCCTGCTGATGTGAAAAGGCAGTGACAGAAGAAGGAGAAGAAGAGGGGGGAGGAAAGGACTAAAGAAAAGAAGGAAATCAGAGAAAGGGGAGGAGGATCGGGAAGGATTTACCAGCACTAGGAACTAGGCCAGGGATGGAGAAACGTGTAGAGACAGGTACCCAGACTGCAACCTCAAACTCGCGTATTGTACAGTGCTGACACCGCAGCCAAGCCTGAGCACAAAGCTGCTGGGGCCGCCTGGCCCGCGTGCCCACTGGGGCGGCTCTGACACTGCTGCAGCACATACGCCATAGGTTTGTCACCGCTGTACTGTGTGCTACTTTTAAGAGCGACATTGATGGATTCTTCATAATGCCTTTTAAGACAAGTGTTTATTGTTCTCATTTGACAGATGAGAAGACTGCAGCTCAGGGCGGTGCAGCATCTGGCCCAGAAACCCAGAGCTAGAAAACAGCAGAGCCAGGACTTCCGAGTCCAAATACTCCCTGCCCGCTGCCTCTGCTGTTCAGTCACGGCCAGGAAAATGTACTTTTTTATCATTCGTCAGTAATTTCTTTAAATTCAAGTCTGGACCAAGGGTGCTTTCAGGTACACGAGGTCTGCAGCAGAGGCGAGGTCAAGGCCTTCGAAAGTTCCACAAGGGAGCAAAAGACCGCCCTATCTGCTTGCTCTGTCGTGTCAGAGAACGGCCGCCCCTCGGCACGGAGGGAGGAGAGGCAGGAAGACAGGGCTGAGGGAAGTGTGGGGAGAGCCGTGGCCATGGGATGCTCCTATTATGTAGCTGTGGTTGTCGCCTAGGAAACGCTGGCGCCTCAGCAAGTTCCCTGGGGACCAATGGCGTCTGTCAGAGGAACCATGAGGCCAACAGAAGCGCCGGCCAAGACGGTTTTAGCATATGATGGACAGTGACAGCAATGAAGTATTCAACCATAAAGTACAGTCCTGTCGTCTATGCACATACAAATAAATAGGAGAGAAGAAAACATTCCCTCTTAAATTAGAAAGCCAACGAATAAATGATAGAAATACACAAGCACCCTTTGGTAGCCACAGTAATTGGTTCAGGCTTTAAGGATACGGACATCAAACCAGTGAGCGAGCGCGCTGCTGAGCAAAAGAGGCGCAAGGGTTTGCTCCCCAACAGATCGCTGCTCATTACGAGGACAGGAAGTAACTTCACAGTGGGAAAGTGACACGGCTGGTCAAAGCCCACACCCTGGGAATGGCAGACGCCAGCACCGCTCCCTAGAAAGAACACCGTGTGCTTCTGTGGTCTCTGCCAAAACCCGTCACCGACGCTCGCCCCGCAGTCCTCCGCCTGGTGCCAGTGCTGGCCATGCCGTAATGATGAGCGCGGCTTTAGTGACTCCAGAAATGTCAGTGAATGACACAGAAAGGGCAAGAACTACTGAAGATGAAAGGAAATCAAAGAGACATAGCACTTAGCACAACACAGGCCTCAGGATTTGCTCTTCCTATAAAAGAAGTTATTGAGAGAATTGTGAAAAGATCAATGATAGATGATGAATGATAAATAAAACAAATGTATACATAAGTGCATGTACAAAAATGCAAAGATCTAGACGTACTACATCAATTCCTTTTTTTAGGAAGCATATACTAAAATATGTAGGGGAAAAAGAGCATCACATCTGCAAATTGCTTTAAATCATTTTTGAAATAAAACAATACCTATGTGAGTCTGGATAAGAAATAATCCCTAACTTCGGGGTACTTGTAAGAGTTCAGTGAGCAATCGGCCGGGGATTTAGCTCAGTGGTTCTGGCGCCTGTCTTCCAAGCCCATGGGTCCAGGTTTGATCCCTGGTAACCACATACAACAGTGCAGGGTGTGGTGGCTCACACCTGTAATCCCAGCACTCGGAGGCAGAGGCAGGAGGATTGCTGTGAGTTCAAGGCTGAGCTCAGGGCCAGCCTGAACTGCAAAGGCAAGACCCTGACTCAAAAAACCCCTCCCCAGCAGACTGAACAGAAGTGGAAAGGCCTAGAATCCAGACACCTCCAGATTCTGAAACCTACGAAGCAATTAGCTACTGAGGGAGTAATTCCGGCAACAGACCATACGTGACACTCAGTGTTTCCCCCAGAAGACCTAACCAGAAAATAACCAGCCTTGAAAACCAGAGATGAAGCATGCCAGCCCATCACCTCGCCTGCCCTGCTCCAGAGCAGCCATCAGCGAGTGAGCAGAGAGGTGTGATCTGCAGACACTGACCCTCAGCACAGCAACAACCAGTACTGATTTTCTGGTTAGGTCTTATTTTCAGAGAAACATAGTTGGAAGGAAGAGGAACTGAGCTGGAGACACCAGTACGAGTCATCACTATGTCCATAAGAGAAACGCTGAGCTGTGGACTGCAGTGGGTAGAGAGAAGCAATGGACTCCAGCAGCGCTCACATCCAGAACTGACGGCAACACTGACCATATACGCGGCTTCCACAGGTGCAGACACCGTGTCTTTGCCAAGTTTCCCCAAACATTTTAAATGCCCCACTGACCCTTAGTTAATTCCCATCAGTAAGCCTCTTCCCTTCCAGGAGCAGAATTATGAAAACCTGTGTGTCCCAGCCTCCCTTGCAGCTTGAGGGCAAGATAGGCCTAGTTCTACAAATCAGATGCACTATTGTGAGACTGTGACCCTAGGAGTAAGCGCTGCAGAGACAGAGGCTGGGCAGGGGTCAGTCAGTGGGTGAGAGAGGCAAAACTCTGCGTGGTCCTTGCCTTGGGGACACCCCAAATTTACACAGCTTGACCTCAATTTTCTATCTCTTCCAACAGTTCTGCAAGCAGAAGATAATAACTTCTTTCAGGAATTTGTTTGGACTCCACTGTTGCTGGCTCCAAATTCTGATCAAAAATGACAAAGGCAAGAAACGGAAGTGTGTGGGTTGAGCAGAGAGGTGCCCAAAGGCCCAGCTGAAACATGTCCTGCCCCAGGAGGTGGTGCGACTGAGAAGCAGCTCGCGCGATAATCACGGGGGAAAGGCACATGCTTGGAAGCAGACAGCATCAAAGTGCTGAGTGTAGGTGATGACGGAGATGTCGGGTACAGTGAACCCAACAAGGACGATGTAGAGTGAAGTCACGGCAGTCAGAAGAGCTTCTGTGGAAAGGTTTTTCTCTGTGAGGTTTTGCACACGGGCGGCCACTGCTTGGCTCGTATTTCCTCCAGAGCACTAAGCTCTGTAATGGGCCACTCGAGAGCTCAGGCTCTCCCGACTTCAGGGTTGCCAGCAGAGGACCCTGCCCTGGGCACGGGGAAACCGAGAATTCTGCACAGCAAGTCACCTGTGCTCCCCGAGCCTGTGGCTGTGACAGCTGCTGCTGCATGCCGGCCTCACACCTCGCTTCACCCACGGTCCCCACTCCGCCTGGTGCCAGCACTGCCCTGACAGCTCCCCCAGGAAGGTCCCGGGCTCTGAGAGGAGCTGCCTGCACACAGGCGGGCCAGGACACAGCCTGCACACACCCATGGTTGGCTCCTGCTGCAAAGCGTCGTTTGCAAGCACTGCGCCAGAACCTGAGAAAAGAGGGGTGACGAGAGACCAGAGCCCCCCGCGAGCACAGGCTCTCCATCTCCTTGTCAGAGCGGAGGTTTACCGCTGAGAATCCAGCTCTGGGCCTGACTCTGTCACTTGTTTTACAACATACATAAAACAAGATAATTTCTGTGAGTTCGTTCATTATCCATAAAACGACAATCACACTGACCACCGCCTTGCCTACCTCCCTTGGTGCAGATGGGGAAAATAACAATAAACCAAAAACAGCAAGAAAGTGAGCATTTACATAATGCCTAACGCACCGCAGGCACTGTTCTAAGAGCTTTTCAGAAACGCTGGTTAATGTCCATGAACATAATTTGAAAACCAAGGCAGGAAGCTATGTTCACGGCGGCCTAACTGAAAGAATGTCACCGCCGTGGGGACTTTTCTGTTTTCCACGGCTGCATCCACAGGGGGCAGAGTTTCTGCCCAGCAATGGCCCCTGTCCGTGTTTGTCCCTCTGGCAGCAAACATCGCAGAGAGAGAACAGGACAGACACACTGCAGAAGCGCAGGAGGTTCGCGACGCTCTCCAGAGGCAGTCAGGAACCCCCTCCCCCGTGTTTGGGCGGCTGCACCGCAGTTGTGCCTGCAGTGACCTCTGAGCAAGGCAGCAGATAGCAGAACACAAGGCACTCAGGGCCACCCCTTCCCAGACAGACGCGACACACGCAGTCCCCGCGCTCTGGCCGGGGCCCTGAACCTGCCCACGGGTGCGTCGAAAGTTTGCAGCTCACGGCTCACTGCAGCTCACACAGCTCCTTCTCATCCTCTCCCTACACCACCCTGGACTCTGCTCCCCTGTCTCACGGATCCAAGGATCACAAGCGTTCTTTCCCTGGGCAGGAAACCTGGGCTCTGTGTGGGTTATTATCTTTCTGGAAAAACTAGTTCTGGAGGTGGCAGAAAGAACCTATCATCAGCAGAAAGCCCCAGGCTGACAGTGCCCCTTTACCTTTCCTCATTCTCCTGCCTTTGTCACAATGATGTCAGCTTGTGCACCATTTTTAAAGAAACTACATGACTCTCATAAGTGGAAACCTAATATTAAAAAGATTCCTGTAATGATTACTAAAAAGATTACTGTAAACCTTGCAGCAACTGAGAGTAACCCAAAATGACGATTATGGAAATGGAGCGACATTAGGAGATTCTAATTATCCAGTGCTATTTGTGAGAGACCTTCTGCCCAGAGCAGCTTCTGCTGTAATTGGAAAGACTGGCAGAAATCTGCAGAGAACCGCTGCCTCGTTCCGATTTGCTGCCATCTCTTACCTCGCCAGGAAATGACCTGAAATCCTCAGCAGCAGAATCGGGAGTGCACAGCCTGCGGCACTTTGGAGACAATGTGTCAGGGAATTAAAGTCGTGCCCGTCGTGGGAGAGATGGGCCGTAACTCGGAGGGCCCTCCGGGACCAGCCTGCCCTTCTGTCTCCTGCCAACTCCCAGTCGACACCCTTGATCAGGATGCAAGAGATCCTGACACAACTGTGAAATTAGTTGCCAACAGTCCTGAGGCATTTGAAGCCCTTCACGAGCGGTTTGAGGGACCGTGGGTCGCCTTGGCTGCCGTCATTGCAAGAATGACCTGGGGAAAAGGCTCTCACAGTCACGTGGCCTGGTCCCACCTGGACACACACTCTCTGCACCTCCATCAGGAGGCAGGAAATGCTCCTGGGGGAGATGACTCCATTCTAGAAAGATCAGGGGTGATGAGACTCGGCCCACTCTGATCTGGGCGTCTGGACATCTGTCCTGCTCTCCTTGAGCCCTTTTTCCTCACTGCTGAGTGACAGACACGGTTGCTCAGGTGCGGCACTAACTTCACTGGTGCCATTTCAGCCCTGCCCAGCCATGCCAGGGCAGAGGACTGGCTAAACACAGACCAGGGGAAATGCCCACGATGGCCCATGGGAGATAAGGGTTATTAGACTTATGGGCAGGTACAGGTGGAGGAGAGTCCACAAGAGGCAGCCCGGGTGTGGCAGCACTGCTCGGGGGGTCTACGAGGGACACATGCTCTTCAGCACTGCCACTCAGCACTCCCACCACGGGGGCCTGTGTGCTCAAGAACAGCACTGCTCCCCAGAAATCCATGAGGGGTGCATACTCTAAAACAGCAAGTACTCAACATCAGCACCCCGATGTGCACGGAGGGCCCAGTAGGGGGCAGCTTCCACACAGCGCTCTGTGCCCTCAGCACAGCGACAGGGGCTCACAGCTCAGGCTCCCTAGGCAGTGACATCATTTCCTGCTTTGCTTCGTGTGGCCGGGATTCCGAGGAAGAGCCAAGAGCCGACTGCGTACAAGCCAGAGGCAGCTTCTACAGAGGCTGTTCCAGCGTGCTGCAGACAACACTTCTCTGGACACTCCAGTCCCTGTCGCTTACAGTGTCTCCTTGGTTGGCAAGAGTCTTGAGAAGGCAAAGGGATTCTCGGGGACATGATGCCGAGTGTCCTTCCTTTCTCAGGAACAACAAGGTGTCAACCACTTGGGACTTGGCAGACTCCGTGCACCGAGTCTGGGTCCTCAGGGTTGTCGCAGAACGTGAGCACACATTTCTGCACAGTGCTTCCCTCCATGGGTCCTGCGGTGGTGGCCAGGCCGTGCCAGCCTCTGCCTCCCACGTGGGCAACACCAGCGCAGGAGCGGAGGAGCACACGGGCAGGAAGCACACAAGTATCTGTGGATCCTAGGGCGAGCCCAGGAGTTCAGTTTCGTATCTTAAAATGAAATAGTTTATAGATATTTCAGTTTTCCCGGGGTGGTTTCAATTTTCCTTTTTAAAGGTAATGTTATTATATCATATCATTATAATTAATAATTTACTTATGGGGTACAG
This sequence comes from Petromus typicus, assembly GCA_004026965.1. Taxonomy (NCBI): domain Eukaryota; kingdom Metazoa; phylum Chordata; class Mammalia; order Rodentia; family Petromuridae; genus Petromus; species Petromus typicus. Next base: position 18,876 of record PVIR01020027.1, read on the forward strand.
TGCAATATCTCATGCATGCATACCATGTTGCTTTTAATTTTTTCAATTGATTGCTATTTTCTAATTTTGTTATAATAGATTCATACTATTTTAGCTGAAGGAGTAAAAGACACTGTTACTCTAGTCACAAGATGATGTACAACTTTAAAAATAAAAGTAAAAATAAATTGCTGGTCAAAAAAGTGTCAAACTCTGGTCAAATCCTGCAGTTTTTATTCCACTTTAAATTTCATATGATGTATTAGTATCTTGTAGGTTGTGCTAACTCCCGTGCTAACTGATTCTAACCTTCTGAATTTGGACTCTGAAGCCTTTCCTCCACCCCCGCAGCAGATCTAACAGCTGCTACTGGGAAATTGGTGGTTCCAACCGTCCATTGTCAGTGAAGGCGTAAACTAGTGTAACCACTTTGGAAGTCAGTATGGAGATTCTTCAAAACACTACCCAAAAAAATTCTATCAGAGCCAGCTCACCTCTCCTATCTTCCCCAGAGTTAGAGACAATTGTATCACAGTGACACATGCTCACCCAAGTTTATAACAGCACAATTCATAATAGCTAGTGTGAAAAGGGTCCATCAGTCGATGAATAAAGGAAATATGGTATGTATATATAATGGAGTATTATTCTTACATAAAAAGGATAAACCTGAGTCATTTGTAGGGAAATGGATGCACTTTAACACCATAATGCTAAGTGAAATAAGTCAGACACAGGAGGCTAAATATCACATGATTTCTCACATATGAGAAAGCCAAAGTATAAACAATGTAAAGAGTATAAGGAATGGGGACATTACCACAGACTCCTGCAGGGGTCTACCACCTCCTGTGCTGCACTGCAACACAAGCTGATAAGAGTAAAGAAAGAAATGAGACTTGGAGAGAAGTGAGTCTTGGGGCTGATCCATGCTGCTCTGGCAGCAAAGACCAAGGGCACCAAGGGCACCCAGTATTTGCTGATTACAAATGGGCAGGCGAGCAGGGTGTACTTTGAAGACATCTAGGGACACAGTGTGTGAAGTGTCCGGAAAGATCTGGCCGGAAGCACGTGGCAATGGCTGACCTACAGGCAGGACTACTTTCTTTAGCTCTGCTCACTGCTTCTCTCCTCAGCTACATTCTGTGATTACAATCCAGGGAAACGGTTACACAATGGTTCTCCAAAGTCTCTAAGACTCTGGCTTCTGTCTCCTTAGCTATTTGTGTCTTCAGAAGGTTTCACGGAGGATCACCCACTCGCCTTTGCCCCGTTTGGCTTCTTCCGCATGTTTCCATGTTCCTATTTATAAACCGCCCTGAGCCCTGCTCCCAGGGCCTGCTGCCTCGCCACTGCCCTCCTCCCGGGGACAGAATGCTCTGGCTAACCTGGACTGGCTCTCAGAGAGGCACAACTATTAATATCAACATGAGCACCATAATGGCGCTACCCCGTTCTCCTCAAAGAGGCAGCAGCCTTTCCCGGTTGCCCGCCACTGATTCAAGGACAGAGGGTCAGCCAGCCACTTCCTGTTAACCCATGGAGAGTTAGAGGAAGTGAGCGGGTCAAGTCACAGACCAAGCCTGTCTCATGCTTTGGCCGATCCAGGTCCCCGAGTCGTGGCTAAGTATTGGACCCTCTCCCCAGGCCCTCAGGATGAAGTCGGTCACCTTCCGTGGGCTCGGGCCCTTGAGTGACTCTGACCAGCTCCTGCCCTTGGAAGACTGAAGAAAATCCATTTCGGCGGTGCAGTGTGACATGCTGAGGTCTCGGTCCCGGAGTTGCACAACATCGAAGGGATTAGATTGTTTAAAATGACATTTGCACCTGGAAGGATCTTGGTTTGACCCCAGAGAATCCTGTGGGGCTCATTCACCAAGGATTAGCTCACAGAAGTAACTAAAGAAAATCCCTCAGAGAAACTCGTTTGCAGTTACAGAACTTTTAGAGTGAAAGTCTGGGGTGCCGAGCCCCTGCCTAGCGTGCAGGGGTCCCAGTTCTATCAATAGCAAATAGCAAAGAAACTAGGAGCGAAGGATCCTGAGGACACGCTGCTTCTAAAGCCTTGGCTCACAGCAAGAAACCCAATCTGCAGTCACTCACATAAGTCGCTGCCCTTCGCCGTGACGTGCAAACTGCCACCTCAACGCTGTGCGCAGCTGCTGTTGGGAAAAGGAAGACGTGGGATATGCACGTGTGAGCCTCTGAGCCACTCACCCCTCAGTCTCGTGTAAGCTTCCCAGAGATGAAATCAAAGTGTTTATCCATTTCACAATGAGCAAGCCGCAGCAGAGACAGTAAGTGAAGTGTGTGCCCGCACTACAAGAGGTAAAGGACAGATGGGGGTTTGGACCCATGCTTACTTATCTCCAGTCTCTGCTCCCATGAGAGTGGAAAGGTGTAGAGTTAATGCATGGGAACTGTTAGAAAACCCGGCTTCCACCCTTACACGTAACCCTATCGAGCCCTGTGTCTGCAGAAGGCCTTTTCACTCCACAGCGACTTAATTTCCTACGCTGTAAATGCCACAGCAGTGTATGACCTCCAAACGCCCCATCTCCACGCTGTGCCCAGAGCCGACGTGACTCCGCGGTCAGGACAGTGCGTGCTCCTCAGCTCACACTGGCTTTGAACCCAGAGCTTCGTACAGCTGCCCAACCCCTGCAGTGGTCACAGATGGCCTTATATGTCACATGCTGGCCCAGCGCGGTCTCAGATCCCTTCCTGACCTGTTCACTTGTGCAAACCCTGGGCCTGGCCTCTCTCTGGTGCTGAAGAAAAGTAAGAACAGCTCATCTGGATTCCTCAGGACAGAACTCTGCTGGGGGCAGGACCCCACTGTCCTGCTCACCGGGCCTGGACTGCGCCCGCACCCTGGGCGGGTCTGCCACAAATGGGGGTGGTGGCACCGCTCCTCCCCTGCTCTCCCCTGGCCCTGCTCCACACACAGGAAAATCCTTCCTCTCCTTGATATCACTGGAACACCACGTACCTCGTGTATGAAATGACTATTGTGATGTGGTTTAATATACACATTAAGGTAGCCAGTTCTATGGAAAAACACCACCGTCTCATAGCTGACCGGCTTCTAGGCAGAAGATCGAGGAAGGGATGGATCCTGGGGACAGGTGGCCTGAGTGATCTCCACAGAAGACACCCCGAAACCCCAACCATGTCAGACTGTATAGACTGTGGTGAATCCGGGACAGGAGGTGACAATGGGATGGAAAGTCAGGACACTGCCATCTGACAGTGAGCTGACAGTGGACATCAGATGCCTTACAGGGGACAGCAGGAACTGTGCCAAGCAGGGCCTCTGTCCAGCCCTCAGCCGTGCGCTGGCCCTCAAACAGTAGGCTAGGGCCACTGCATTCTACCAAGGCCACCACAGACAAGAAAGGGCAGCCCACACTTTAACACGTCTATTTGAGTCGAGCGTCACGTTGTCCCCGATCGTCAGCCAGAGCTGTGGCCTTCCTTGGCCCTGGTAGGCGAGTGAGCAGCACCGAGGAACCCTGTCTGGTCCTGAGAGGGCAGCAGTGACAGGCAGGCAGGAAGCACAGTGGCCGTGATGGCTTCCCGAGCCCCAGGCTCCCTGCACTTCCACACGAGCTATGCCCTTGGTCTGTCTCACGCCCCATTTTTCAAGTTAGGTTACTCATCAGGCACAGAGCATGAGGACCCATTAGGTGACTCCAAGAAAACGAAAACAAGCTCTTTTTCCCGGAGCTTTCACCAGAAGGGTCCGCACCTGTCCACCCCACGTCTCTAATTCAGCAGTTCTGCACGTGTGAGCCCCCAGTATGATACCTTCCGCCAGTGGGTCAGCTCAGTATGCTTCCTTCGTACTGGAGTCAGCGCAGCCTCGTGGGGAGAGCAGGAGCTCTGAACTTGTTGGAAACACCCACCTCGGCCTCCCAAATCTGAAGTCCAGCAGTGTGCTCACGGAGCAGCCTTCCTGTTCCGGGCGGCCCGAGTCTAGGGACCCTTCTCCATGTGAGCACACTGACTTCCAGGGCAGAGGGAATCCAGTTTGCTCTGGAGTGACCCAGTCAGGGATCTGGTCCTCATCCCCTGCAGCAGGTGCCACATGACCTGGCTTCACCTCCGTTCTATCCCTAGTACCTGATGACAGTCACATGGCCTGGGTGGACTCATGGGATTGAAGTGACATGTGAGACTCAAGTTCGCTGGAGGATAAGTCTGAAGGACGGAGGAAGTGCCACATCTCCGTCGTGCTCAGTGTGACAGTAGTGACAGCTCCTGTCACCTAGAAGTTGTTAGGTGCCACAAGAGTCCCTCACACGTACATCTCTCAGCAAACGTTGAGGGGCGCAGCGCTCTCGACCCCACGGCACAGCAGACACTGAGGCTCCGTGAGGCCAGAGCACGTCGAGCTCTAAATGGCCGTCGGGGTTGGGACCTGGCCCCCGACCATTTGAGTCTAGAGTAGCTGTTTTTGCCTTAATCCAACAGGCGCCACCCTTCACTACCTCTGCAAACTCCTCCGAGGGCACCACCGTGGTGGGTGCAGGGCCAGAGTGTGAACCCGCAGTGTGAACTTCCGCACACAGGAGCAGGTGCGTAACAGACAGCAGCCCTCAGTGACTCAGAGCGTGCACGGCCGCGCGGCCCAGTCCTCTGAGGCTCAGGGTTCAGTTCGTGACACAGAACACCGGTACCTGCCCACCAGGGAGGTCGCAGAGATGCAATGTGTCTATGAAGCATGTGGTACTTTGCATGCAGTAAACACTGAAAAAATGGTGGCTACTGTCCTGCCAGTCCTGGGCCCAATACTAAACGTGTAAGGAGACGAGACGGGCACGTTCATCCTCCTTATGTGCTGGAGAACAGCACTGGGGAGACCAGGGGCTCGCACAAGCTGACGCTCACAGAGGGAGCAGAAGTGGACCTCTTGACTCGGGGTCATTTCCGTTCGTCCACTCTACCACCTACCTGTCCCTTAATTACCTGCCTGTTTTGGCCTTTGAGACACTGTGATGTATTAATCCCCACCTAACCTCAGACAATTTAGCCCCTCCCCTGTGGTGGGTCTCTCTGGAGTTGGCCAAGCACACGCCCACTGCCCCCAGGTCCTCAGTGGCGTCGAGAAGCCACTCACTCCCGTGCCTTTGCTCAGATCCCTCGTCTGCACAAACAGCATTTCAAGCAGTTTGCAACAGTGCTGGTTCTTTCTTTGCCAGTTTTTACTTAAAGCTTAAGGAAAGAAGTTCCTTCTTGGGTCTCTCAAAAAGTGTCCACAAGCAGTTAGTTCTGACACAGTGATTTTCTCCAACTTCTTCCTGACTGTGATTTTAATTTCTTTCTCTAAATTATGCCAAGAAAGTTCTGGGGTTCGATTTTCATTTTACTTACACCAGCGTGGGCATGGGTTTCAGTGCAACTAACCACCCGGTTAGAGTCCGTTCAGGAAGCTTAAGCCCGATGACTGACTCGAGAACTATCGGCCACACTTCCTACTTCCTGCCGTGGTTCCTACTAAGTGGTTTTATTGCCACAGAACCTTTTCAAGTGGAATCTGAGTAGTGGTTTCTGATATCCAAGCAGAGCAATTAAGCTCAGAAATTTAATCCTCTGATTCCCCGGGCCCAGTGTTTCTGACTTATGCATAACCACTGCCTTCGTTTCTCCTGGAGACAAGGAATATGAAGTGGGACGACGCAGCCCCTGGACTCAGAGCACAGCCTGCACCCGTCTCTGAAGGTTTCTCGTCTTCATTCGCCTTCTCTGGGTTTCAGTTCCGTCTATTGTGCTGAGACTGGATTAGCTGCTCTGTAAGGTCCCACCAGCCCCAACGATACGGACATCTATCCTCCTTCTCCTGGGCATCAAACACTCATGCTCAGGATGTTTTACTTCTATCCTTTTTTTTTTGAGATAAGGTCTCACTTTGTAGTTCAGGCTGGCCCTGAGCTCACTATGTAGCCCAAGCGAGCCTGGAACTCACAGCAATCCTCCTGCCTCTGCCTCCTGAGTGCAGGGATCACAGGTGTGAGCCACCACGCCCGGCACTGTGGTATGTGGTTCTGATTGCTGGTAGGTGGGAGTCACCGTGCCCGGCACTGTGGTACGTGGTTCTGATTGCTGGTAGGTGGGAGTCACCGCGCCTGGCATTGTTGTATGTGGGTACTGAGACCCTTGCCTTTTTTGTTTTTGTTGTCGTTGGTTGGTTTTGCTCTGGAGCAGAAAGGGAAGTGGGGCTGTCGCTGCTGCAGGGGGTCGGACAGCAGCTGCCCAGTTGCTCCAGGGACACGAAGGCCACTTTGCTGAGGAAACTGAGCCCAAGCACGAGCGCTGACTCGGCTCTGCACGTGGACCAGTGACCGCGTCGAAGCAGTCTGTCCAGAGGCCAGCTGGCCTGCTGCCTGCAGGAGCTGGTGTTTTTCTCCCCTCCGTTTCCCGCCTTTATGCTCCTCCAGATGCCACTAAAGCTCAAACATCTGGGGTCATCTGGCCCCCCTACAGTCCTCACCCAGAGGCTGGGAGGTTTTGCACTGTGGGATGGCACCAGTCACAGCCTCTAGGGGGAGCCGACCCTGACGACTTCCTCACAGAAACCACATCTTTGGTCCATGCACCTGACTAATGTAAATTACCCCACGTTAGGCCGTTCTGATACAGGAGTGAGAACTCGCTGCTGTCTGCTCTAGGAGCAGCAGCTGGGTCACTCACCGTCGCTGACTTCCCCCAGCCCAAGCCCCGAGTCCGTGGGATCACCCCGTGAAGCTTGTGCAGGGGCGTCTTCACTCCCAGTATTTGGCTCGGTCTCTGCAGCACGAAGCAGCTTGTCTTCTCCTAACATCCTCCTGTCACCTCTGAACACGGCAAACAGGGCCTACTTCTAGGGCCTTTGCACCGGCTCTCCCCTCTGCCCGGAACACATTTGTCCCTGTTCTTACGACAGCTGGTTTCTCACCCATCAGGCACGCGTGCCAGGTCCCTGACCCCTTCACATGGCTGGTCCTGCACACTCGCGTCACGCTTCACCGTATCTACCTGGTTGCTTCCCTCACCATACTTCCCATTACCGGAAGTGGATTATGTAGTCTCTCTCTCTCTCCCTCTCTCTCTTAAATAATCTCTTCCCCCTGAAATGTGGGCCTTTATCTCTTGGGTGACGGCTCCTCCGGGGCCCAGGCTGCACGCGCTCAGTCAGTCCGTGCTGAGTGGCCGAGCGCACGCACCACTGGCGTCCAAGGGAAGAAGCTGGTTAATCTGTGCGTGGGTGTGTAAGAGGCTTCGTGGAAGAGCTGGTCAGGGTCCGAGTCTTACAGCGGGCAGGTTTCGAGCCAGGTGCACAGCACAGGAGAAGGTACGGAGTGGGGACGGACACCACCGACCTGTCCGCCTCAGCCTGCACAGTGGTGTGAGAACAGTACCTAGGAAAACCCAGAGCAGAGAACGGTCCGAGGGAGACTTCAAAGGCAGCGGCGCTGGGCCTGGCACCGGGAGAGGGAAAGGAGGGACGTCCGGCAGCGAGCAAACGTCTTACACGACGCGCACTGTGGGGACGTGCTGCAGAGCCTGCAGGGACTGGTCGCTGCCTGAACATCAAACGCCTGACTCCCCAGAGCTGGGTGCTTTTACTCAGAGAAGTACAGACAATCAAAAGCCACTTTCACCTTTCTGTGGAAAATAAGTGTAGGGCCACTATGACTGAGCATTTCACACACACAATTAAGCCACATCAGGGAGACTGGAAGAGATCCAAATGGAGCACACACATTGACTAATTATATGTGTACACCTAAAACGTATTTTTAAAACATTTCATTTGGTCCAAAAGCTTTGGCTTAGGTCTGCATTTTAGAAAGTTCACTTTAATGATACACAAGATGTGGGCTTTTCAATTCTCTAGGATAAAGGACCGAATATTCTAATTTCCAATCTATAGGGATATTTTTTCCTGGTCTCGGGGATTGAACTCAGGACCTTGCGCTTCCAGGAAAGCTGGGCACCACTGAGCCCTTCCAATCTATTGCTACCAATATTTTTAGAAAATAAAACAAAAATGTCATGATAATTTCCAATTGCTGCAAATGCTCCCAAACACTTACTCTTGGTTCCTGTGTTTACACCCTCCTGTCTGATAAGAGACCGTTATAAACCATGGACCACTCTTTGGACTGCACCCCACTAGAAGGTTAACGGTCGTGTAAAAGATGGTCTCTGGGTATCACGGAGTCCTGAGAGCTCCCTCTGGGCACTGGTCTCTGTTATCCTCCGGTAGCACCCTGTGTCCTGCTGGGTCTCTACTTCCCCAGGCCTCTTCTGCCACAAGTGTAGGGCTACCAACAAATTCACGAACTGCTCATTTAACTGAGGGATGGGCCACCTGCCAAAGAAAATAGTGTGACTGCAGAAATCCCTCGTGTTTTCCCTAGTCACTGCCAGTTATGCTTTCCCTGGGAGGAGAAATGTTATTTTGGTGACATTTTGCCTTGGGACTCCAGAGTGCCTTTTTACTTACCAAAAACAACACAGGAAATACGTACTGAATTTTCATATCTCACTATTCTAACTCGAAGCTAACCATGAAGAAGGTGTCCCTTGCCAATAGCCGCCCACCCCAAAGATAAGGCCTTAAAGGTAGGTCAGGGCAAGTAGACAGACAGACAGAAGCCGCACTGGACCAGGGAAGGAACAGAAGGAACTGTGGGAAGCAGAGTGGGCGGAGCCGACGGCAAGTTCCGGTGGGGGAGGGGCACTCACCTCTATAAAAGCAGCTGAGAACAGAGCCCCGCGTGGCCTGTGTCTCCCCACCCCGATTCTTTCTCGTTAGGTAGCTACCTGTCTTCTTTCCCCTCTCTTTTCCTGTTTACACATACAGTCTCTTCCTTTCCTGGAACTTTGGCCATCTAATTCTCTCCTGGGGCCGAGTTGCGGTCCCAGGCTGTGCGGAGAGCACAGCGGCAGCGCTCCATGCCAGGAGGGACATCTTTGGCTCCCTGGGCAGGAGCCAGCTGTGACAAAATGTGCCCCATTCAGGTATTTTCAGTGCATTTTTCACACCTACAGGTTCACATTGGTATTCAATCCTGATATTTGTTTATTTTGCATGACACGATAAAAAAATAGTTTGTCATTTTAATGGCTCTATTTGGCAAGTAAATTGACTTAACTCCTACGTGCTCCAGTTTCTTCATCTAAAAAGATAAGAGAAATAATACTTTCACTGCAGGATTGTTTTATGGTCTAAATTAAACAACCAGCATCAGACACCTGACATATAGAAGGCGATTGGTAAATATCAACCCTTCACCTCCCTCAGTTTGAGCCTCAGATTTACTCTTAGCCATGTCTAGAAAGGAAAAAATGAGGGTTTTTGAATGATCTCTCATTGGCCCGGAATAACAGCCTAAGCGTCGCAGCAGCCTGTCCCCAGCCCATTACTGCCACCGCCGACACAAGTCCCCAGCCTGAGAAATTACAGTTGGAGGGCTGGTCTCGCACAAAGCCCATGCCTGATTTGCCTAGTACAGTTGATGTCATGCTAGCAGAGCTCTGGAACATAACTCTCCTCCTGCCCTGTTGTCCCCAACCAGACGAGCCGAGGGCAGGGGACAGATCTGGCTTGGGGCAGGCCTTGGCTCCTACACCTGAGTTTATGGGTCTTGGCAGTTGTTCAGGGTCAAAGGGAAACTGGGCCTTGAGAAGGAGATGAGTGTCACCTCCACAGTGTGCCCAAGGCGTGCGAATGGCAATGACTCCCTCTGTGTGGTCGTCACCGGGAGTCACACCGAGTGGGGTGGACCCGCCTCAGGCTGTTGGGGGGCCCGTGCAGACTGTCCGATGACATCCATCCTGTGAATACGCGCTTCCTGGCTGCCTTGCCTCCTGACGCAGAGGACGGGGGGTGAGAACCAGCTCGAGCACAGTCCTCAGCTCCACAGTGTCCTCCACCTGCCAGCCCACACGACCCCGGAGGGCAGCAGTGTGCCTGGGGACACTGGGTCTCACACAGCTGCGGTGCCCTTGCCTGCCCTTGCTTTCCTCCTCTCACTCCTCCTCCCAGTGAAGCAGCTGTCCTTGGAGGCGCCTCCAGGTCACTGGTGATGCACAACAGGAAGAGAAGGCCTTGGTCTAATGCTAGCTGTCTGGTCCGGGCGCTGAGTTCAGCTCCTTCGGTTACAAGTTATGCACAGAACTGACACCTATCTGTTGTACGGTTGATGAAACAATGCACTGAGCTGCTCTGTCTGCTGCTTTGCAAAGGGCGGATGTTCAGCAAACACTTCAGCTGACATGTCGTCGTTACTAAAGGCACTGGCTGCTGCTCTGAGCAGTGGAGCACAAATAATCACAAATTGAATGGCTTATCCCCCCTCACAGCCCCAGGGACCAGAAGTCTGAGCACAGCCCCAGCAGGGTTGCACACCCTCCGAAGGCTCCGTGGAAGAAGCTGCCTTTGCAGCTGTTGGCATCTGCTGTGTTCCCTGTGGGGGCCACATTCCCCCAACCTCTGCAGCAAGCAGACCGTGCCCCGCCCGAGCCTTTCTGTGCTTATGAAACCATTGCTTTCAGGCTGTGCTGGGTCCTGAGTGACTCATTCTCGTAAAGCAGGTGTTTGCTTCATTCTGAAAGCGAACACTGGGGCAAGATGACCTGATGACATGTCTGATCTTACACAGCCACCAGATGTAAGTAGACTCACTGAAAAAGCCAGCCATGAGGCACACAAGATCATAAGGCACAAACTGATAAACACTGTGGCAGTTCTGGTAAAAAGGGTCACCTGTAAACTGGTCAAATTAAACCAGGGCAACGAGCACGTGACCTACCGCAGCCATGGCAGAGAAAATCAGGGACATGAGTTTTTGAGACTCAGGAACCAATGAACGGAGCAAACTTCCCACCAGGATCATGTGACGGGAGAGAAGCGGGCGCTGGACACAGCAGCAGCACCGACTGTCTTCTCATCAGACCGTCTGGCGAACACAGGTGTGGAGCGTGGCTTCTGCCTGGCTCCGGCTCAGCTCAAGCCCCCGACTGAAGTGACACTCGGGCCACTGTCATCCAGACGCAGGCTCTGAACCATTCTAGTCTCTGCGTGAGCCCCTCGCTTTGAACATGGGCAGCTAGTTCTGCACTCTGCTCAGACCAGCTTCCCAGGCCATCTCTGCTGCGCTCTTGACCTTGTTTCAGCTCTGTCTCTGCAAACCTGAAAGCCACAGTCATTTAGAGACCTTCCAGTTTATATATTACTGCGTGGTGCGTGGCGTGTGACGTAATGTTACAGATATTAGCAGTTAAGGTTGGGATAGAATGAAGGAAATTGTGGGGCTTCACTTGCAGCTATCAGAGGAGTCTGGAGTACTCAGCAAGTTAATGATGAAATTGACGTGACTGGCAAATTTATTAAATACATTCTGACATTGTAGAGAAACACAGATGTGTCCAGTTTGTCGAAGGCACAGTCGCCTCGTGCCACACCACCTCCATCTTTACATCAGTCTCTTCTGTGTGTCTCTGACCTCTCCTCTCCTCTCTCTTCCCTTTGCCTCTTCCTTACAACAGTTGTAGAGACTGTGAAGATCCATCCAGATGGATCTGGATAGTCCAAATAATTTCCTCACTCAGTATCTTCAATTTGATCACATCTATTACCATATAAGGTAATCGTCTCATGTTCTAGAAATCAGAACAGGTGATTTCTCGAAAACACTACTAAACCTACTATAAAAAATATTTCCTAGGAAAATGAGCTTGGGAAGGAGCGCGTTTGCTTGTTCATATTCAAGAGTCTTAAATCCTGTGGCATTTCACTGTCAGCTTCAAAACCATTTTTGGTCTCTCTGCCAGAACCCATTAATGGTCCAGCCTGGGAGACAAGACCAGGCAGAGCCCGATGTCCCTGTCCTGGAGCAGGGGTACTCACACAGCCTGGCAGGAGTGTGAGGGGCGGCGGGATGGTCTGCACAGGTTACCACACCCAAGGCGTGTGCTGCAAACAAAGACACTCTGAAAAGGAAAAGAACACGAAGTCTCGACTCCTCTGGACATCATTCACTGTTGTGGGGATGACACAGAGCAGCCTGGCCTGGGTCGCTCCGTCCTCGCTTCTATACCTGGATATGATGCAACCATGATCGATCTCTGCTCTTGGCATTACATAGGTTTTTTTTTTGTTTTTTTGGTTTTTTTGAGACAGGGTCTCGCTTTTGTGGTTCAGGCTGGCCCTGAGCTCAGCCTCAAACTCACATCACAGCAATCCTCCTGCCTCTGCCTCCCGAGTGCTGGGATTACAGGCGTGAGCCACCACGCCCGGCACTGTGGTATGTGGTACTGGTTGCTGCTGGGTGTGGGTCTCCACACCCAGTATTGTTATGTGGTT
>PVIR01020028.1:0-31149 GCA_004026965.1 Petromus typicus
AAATGCATACACTGTGGTGAAAGTTCAGGACTTCAGAGAAAATAGTCAAAGCCCACCAGAAACAGAAGACACATCATCCACCACAATAAAGCAAGAGGTGCTCATGAAGAGGACAGTTTTTGTCCGCAACAATGTTACTGAGTTGTTTTCAGATACAATGTTCAACACTCAGTCAAAAATAACCAGGGAGCCTTCTCAATTCCTGCAATAGCAAAGCAGAGAGATCAAGCTAACTCTTCTTCAGAAAACAACTATAAAGTCTGGTGAAAACCAAACCAAGCCTCGACAGAGGGTGGAGGAGAGGCCAAACCCGAGTGAGCAGGGTCAGAGGGGCGCCTCTCTTTGGAAGACAAGGACTGAAGGTGAAAGGTGTGTGTCCACAGCTTATAGTCTATGGCTGTGTCCCAGACCCACACAGCTTTCGACATCAAAACACTGTAGCCAATCTACAAGAGGCATTAGAAGACAGAATGAGAGCAGAAAGAACAGAAAAATATCAAATGCTGGAAGGGAGAGGCTAAGCCCCAAAGTTCTTCACCTCTGCTGTCCTAATCCGAGGCTGGCAGCTGCTGGTGGGGATAACTCCCCAGCCCTTCACCTCACCCCAAGCAGACAGCACTCGTAGCAGGGACTTGGGTGTTCAGAGCATGAAGCCTCCAGAGGCCTCAGGGCAGCTGGTTCTGTGGGGCCTTTCAGTAGCAGCACTGCTTTGTACCACAGAACAGGAAGCCTATAGGCCAAGTTTTCCTCAGGAGAGCACATGGCCTGAGACAGCTGCTTCTCAGTTGAAAACCTATGGTTTGTGCGTGTCTAATCCTATGCCCACTCCCCTACCCCTGTGCCCAGGAGAACAGAAGCGAAGGCCTGGCCTCTGCTCTCTCCCATGAATCTGGGTTGTTCCGTGTGGCTGGATTCATTTAGGTCATTTCCACTTTCAGAGCTCCTTGGCCACTAGGGATTCTGGGTTGTCTAGCTCTCCGGGCCTAGAGAAGAAAAGCAGGACAGCTTTCCCACTAGTCCCAGGCTGCCACGTCCGGGTATGACCTTGGAGTTGGAAGTGATGACCCTGCTGGCTTTCTTTTCATTCCTCATGCTACTGGAGAGTCTTCACTGCAGCCAGCCTGAAATCATGGACCCCATGTTCACTTGCAGAATAAGGGAGAGCTCTGTGGATAACTTGGTTGCTGTACCGGTACCAGCTACTTCTTTACCCTTTACTCCGTCTGCACTCAGACCTGCCCACCCTCTGTATCCCTGTGAAGCCCCGCAATTTAAGCCTCTGAACCAATGCAGTTCTTGTCATGTGGTCCTTTATGAGTCTGTTTCTCAATCACCTGGGAAATTCAGAGCGAATTTCTCTGATTCTTTGCCTTTTTCATGTCTGGTGAATGATGACCTCTAAACAGGATTTACAGCTTTCTCCGCTGGAGATTAACAATATCAATCTCATTTCTTGTCTCCTGGCAGCTTGCTGCCATGAGCACTGATCTACTTTGTTCTATTTATTGTCTTACCCCTCATAATATTTGCTATCAATCTAGAGCCAGTTATGCCAGTTTCTCACACATTACCCATGTGCAGGGCTCCATTATTCCAGCTTCTCAGCTGACAGACCCATTCATAAGAAACCTGGAAAGCTCCAACTGTGTGTGTGTGTGTGTGTGTGTGTGTGTGTGTGTGTGTGTGTGTGTATGTGTGTGTGTGTGTGTGTGTATGTGTGAGAGAGAGAGAGAGGGAGAGAGAGACTTGTGCTTGCTGCCTCGTCCTCATTTTCCAATGACACAAATGTCTAAGGAAGTCTCAGGGCTGGATGTGGAGTGGATTTTTGAATGAATGATGTTTACAGATTTGGGGCTGAGATTTGATACTCATTTTCAAAGCTGTTGCTAACTTAACCAGTGAAACATGATATCAAAGACAGACATCTTGATCAAAGGGATATTCTGTAGTTAATGTCCTTATTGATGTTTTTGAGTGTCATAATTATCCAGTAAGTGTCAAGTATGTGTTAAGCACTTTGCTAGGTGCTGTATGAAGGTAAAACACAGGTGCAAAGGCTCATGGGAATAACGTCAGTGAACTGGAGACTGGCAAACTCCTCCACTCTAGTGACGCAGGAGGGGCTGGGCGGAGATGCACAGGAAGGAGGGCTCAGGGTAACAACTGTCTTGCTGTCCAGAGGAGAGGAAGAGAGGTCAGAGGACTGGAGACACTCGGGAGGTGATCAGGCAAGTCACCATGCTGAGTGACCAACAGAGATGCTGTCAGCTGGGTACTCAGGGAAGAAGAGAAGTTCATTTTCTGTGGGGCTGGATGTTCTGGGGCCAGCGCTGGGTCCAGTCCTCATGGTGAGTGGCATGATGGCTCTACGTGTGACATGCGGCCTCTCAGCACCACCACTCCTGCCCCGAGCAGTGAACCCCTGGCATGTGAGACTCATCCAGCCACAGCACTGGAAGGACAAGGAAACTGGGGACTTAGAGTCAAGTCTAGAGTGGCATTCAAGTGGCTGGCATGAGCGAGGAGAGGTGGCAAATCTCTTCGTGGAGAGGGGGACAGAGGAGGAGGGCTGGGGCCCATCCTGGACTTCCCTGCCTAAGCAGCTCATAGGGGACACCATGGGAACTCAAAGCTGCATATGGACAGAGATGACGGGCATGTGGCAGCACGTCCCGTCCTGAACAGGTACGAAGCCACCCAACTTCATAGGAGGACCAGGGGGCAGGGTTTGCAGGTGCTGTCCAGCCCTCACAGGCACTCAGGAAGGAAGCCAGGCAAAGGTGTGGGAGAGAGGACACCACACACAACAAGTGTTGAGACATTGGTATGGGATGCCTGACTTCACCATCACCACAGCGGGCCCACTTCGTTTCTCTCTATCACCTACCTTCTCCTCA
Source organism: Petromus typicus (assembly GCA_004026965.1). NCBI lineage: Eukaryota > Metazoa > Chordata > Mammalia > Rodentia > Petromuridae > Petromus > Petromus typicus. The sequence continues at coordinate 2,898 of PVIR01020028.1, forward strand.
CAGGTCCCCAGGAAGCAGGTCGCCAGTGTCACCGTGTGTCACCTCCAGCTGGGTGGCTGAGCAGCAGATACCCTTAAAGCCCCGAAGGACAGCTGTGATCTCAGCCTGCAGGTATATGCCATGCCTCTGCCTCCCTTGCTTCAGTCCTGTTCTGGAGTGTAACTCAGGAGGCCCAGGCCTTACTGTTTTCATTGTTTTCTGCAACTATTACTGTAGTGCAGAGTTTCTGGGAATTTACTAGCAGGACGGAGGGTTCACAGTGTCCTTGTCTTTTCAGTCTACACAGTACTAAGACCTCATGGTGCACTCTCTGATCAGCCTCTGCGTTTTCTCTTTTCCACTGACAAGTGGCAATAACTGTGCATATTTATAGGCATGATGGAAGGTGTTGATACACATTTGCTTTGCAAAAAGATTCAGCCAAGCTGATTAACTCATCCGTCACCTGTTTTTTTTCCTGTGGTGAGAATCTTCAAGCTCCATCCTGTCAGTAATTCAAAATGCACAACGTGCCACTGTCAGCTGTGGTCTTCTGCTGCCACCAGACCTCCTCCTCCCTTGCTGTTCCTGTCCCCGCACCACTGTAGCTGGATTCTGCTCTCCTTTATCCCAGATATTTGAAAGCTGCCTACCTGACCTGCCATCCTCCCAGAACTCTCAGAAGAGAGAGAAGAGTAGGAGACAGCAGTGTTTGAGGCAGCCAGCACCAGGGTTAAGTGTGGTAGGTGGCTGCGTCTTTGTAGTTCATGCTAGTGTTAAATACTTTATCCAGTGGCCCACTCACCCACCCTCTGAGGGTAGCTTTTCATGCTGTCTTCCCAGGACTGCATGGAACCCATCAGGTGGGAGAGAAACAGTCAATCTGGCTGCTCTATTTCCCACTTGAGTAAGGAATATTTCCCACTGGAAACTGTGAGTCACCAACTCTTTTTTTTTTTCCTACCAGAGCTAGACAGTTGTTAGAAAATGAAAGATGTTTGCAATTCAGATACATCTCTGGTTTCAAATACATGTTCCTTTTCTGAAGGCAAAAATGATTATGTAATAGACCAAAGAAACATGAAATAAAGTAATTTGAGAATTAAAATTTAAGACCCTCTAACCACTAATGCTTGTTGACAGTTGCTCCCCAGTTCAGAAATAAAATTGGTGTAAAAGTTTCCAAAATTGTGTTGTTCAAACCAAAAACCAAAATGAGAGCGTGTATCGGCACTGCCGTGTTCGACCACCACTTAGCAGTCTGCAATCTTGCTCTGCGTGGATGGTTTTAGTGGGGCTCGCAGTACCTCTGAGAAGCAGGTGAGCAGGTGACGCAAGCCACACCGATGCCAAGAGTCACGAAGCCCTGGGGGCCCGTAGGGCCAAGGACTGAATGTAATTCCAGATTTTAGGAGCGGCCAGCTATCTAACTCCTGCTCACACAGCATTATCTCCTCTTGCTTCATCCAAGTCAGATGTGCGTGGCACCCCGGAGAGAGGGGCAGGTGGAAGTCCACTCCAGGTCAAAGCAGAGCTGACCTGGTTCCCAGCAGGACACAAGGCCCAACCCTCAGTCCTGGGTGCCAAAAGGACGAGGGTCATCTTCCCCCTCCACACTATTCCACATCACAGAGAAGCTTTTGCTAGCAAATGAGACTTCTTAGAAAATCCATGAGATGAAAATAATGTCTAGTGTTTCATTCTCAAAACCAGCAAGACACCTCCATGTGCCCTGCTCGTCACAAAACTGGACATTTAGCTGCTAAGAAAAAGGCCAGGAAGAGTTCATTGGCAGGCAAAGAGGAGTCCTTGCTATCCATCATCTACCTCTAGAAAAAGCTTCTCAAGCTCGAAAAAACCAAAGATCCTGTTAAAATATAGATTCTGACTTGAGGGCCTGCTAGGGACTGCGAGGTCACCGTCCTCCCCATGTCCCTGTGGACCACGCTCACAGCTGCAAAGCCACTCCAGCGGCTCTCACACTGGGAGAAAATTCAGACTTGGTCAGTTTGAATTTTCCACCTTCAACTCTTAACACAAGCATTCAATTTATGATAGACGATGGATAGCAAGGACTCAAAATTCAAAATGATCAAACTCAAGTTCACACAATATAGAAAGTGGAAATACATGTAGTTTGTCTTCATAGTTCCACAAACTGCTGTGTCGTGGGGCCAGGCACTTGTAGGGGACTACTCATCCCCTTAGAGATTTCCATTAATAATTATTTATTTTTAACATCTACACTAACAGACTGAACTGTTCATCTTCATGGTCACTTCACGAGGTCATAGAGAGCTGGAAAGGAGGCCAAACACCTCATTTGCCATGTGCAATTGGTGTTATTTCCCGACGCAGCAGCAGGGGGCAGCAATGCTACAACCGCCGCCTCAGTAAGAGGTGAAACACAGGGTACCAGCACCTGGTAACTATGTGTACAAAACTGCGAGCTCTTCAGAACATAACATTTACAGTGTATCCCAATTTACTAGATACCAGCTGTTCCATAATTTAGCTGCCTTAACTCTGAAAGAGAACAAGAGTGGAAAAAAAATAAATATTTTAGTAAGGAGTAGACTATAATGATGTGCAGTACAAGGTGGGCAAGAGATGAGTCTCAAATGTCCCTGTCTTAGCAATCATCTTATTTAAAATTAATGCCATATTAATTCTTTGGGAAGAATTAACAAGCTGTGAGTGTATCATGTTCAGACAGAGAACACCTGCCAGGATCAATGCCTGGCCTTAACACATGGCCCGAACTTAGCAGTCCCTGTGGGCACCCCCGCCCCCGCCCCCTTAGCTGCTGCTGCCTCAGGATGTCTGGCTTCTCGCACTTCACCCCACCTCTGGCTGTGGAGGAAGAAACAGCCCGCATGCACCTGTCACCTGAGGGTCTCTGTGCAAAGTCTCCTGCGCACCCTGTGCCTCCCCCACGCTGTCCCAGGAAAAGACCCTGGGGACAACGCTGTGGGCTGCGCTGTAGCGGCCACTCCAGGTCACTTGCCTCATTCCTGGCTCATCACTGGCCTCCCAGCCACACTCTGTCTCGGTCCATAAGGTGTCCACAGCGCGGGGACAACCATTCTAAATCAGGCACTTTTCTCACTCCTCATGATACCTCTACTTCCGTCCACACCCTGGGGCTCCTGGCCAGCACAGTGCCTTAGTAACCTTAGTAACCACTTCCCCTTTTCTGCGGAGCACTTCCGGGCCCACCACTGAGCGACACTGCTGGGAACTGCGCCTCAGGTGCTGCTCTGTCCCAGGTCTCACTCATCTTCCCGGAGAGCTGCACACCCACCATGGGTCCCTGCGTCTGTGGCTGTGACCACCCCAGCGCCTCTCCTAGTCTCTGCAGTCACAGACGTGGTAGCCTGGCACAGCCCTCAGCTCCCAGTGCCCCACTTGTGCTGATACACCTGGATGGGCAGGAGAAGCCCCACCACGGCCCAGGGCCTGAGGCTGCCCAAGAGTCTGGGGTCCCCAGCCACATCAGTCCTTCTGTACCTGAAGACTGTGCCATCCTTTCCCTGTCCTCTGCTCCAGCCTCACTGCCCCCTGCTGACACCTCGTGCTGCACTGACCACTGCCCTGCGTGGCTTCAGCCTCCCCACGTGCTCCTCACGGGCCTGGAGTCCCCTCCCTCCCGCCTCCAGCACAAAGGGAGCCCTCCCTCCCTCCCCAGCAGGGCTCAGCCAGGGTCATTCTTTGTCCTGGAAGACAGAGGCGGGAAGGGAGGGAGAGGAGAGGAGAGAGAAAGAGAAAGAGAAAGAAGAAAGAAAGAAAAAGAAGGGAAGGACAAGCCAAGGTGCGCTGGGAAAGGGAAGGAGGGAGATAGGGAGTGGAGGAGAGCAGGAAAGAGGAGAAGGAGAAGGAAGGAGGGAGGGAAGCTGAGGAGGGGCGGCGGGGAGGAGGAGAAATAACCAAAACGTCGCTTCTCCACCTCCCCTCTCCTTCCAGCTTTCGCTAGCTTCCCCGGTTCCTGGAGGAACAGCTTCTCTTCCTCTAAACAACTCTGTCGTTTTGACATCCTCCCCTTCCATCTTCTCTGGAAATCATTGCAGGTATTTGCACTCCCTGCACTCCACAAAGTCTCCAACGACCTTCGCGCTGGACCAGAACCCCACCCCCGCCCGGTGTCCCGGGCAGCAGCGAACAGAAGGCCGGAGCTCGGGAAGCGCCTGCTCCGCCTGCATCTCGGTCTCCGCTGCTGTGACCGAGTGCCACAAGGTGAGCTGCTGGGCCGACAGCGAGCACGTCACACGGTTCTGGACCCTGAAGCCCAGGGATCAGGAGGTGACCCGCCAAGGTGCAGCACAGGCCCCTCCCTGGCTCGGGACTGTGGTCTCCGTGCCACGTCCCCGCAGGACAGCGCGCTGCCGCCTTTCCCTTCCTCTCCTCATGCCCTGTGACCGCAAATGAACTCAGCCTCCTTCAAACGATCCTCGCGGGGGGCAGGTCCAACACAAAAACTGACCCGGACACCAGCTTCAGTCCCCAGCACCTATGCTCCCCCAGATGGATTCACCGTCCTTCCCACACTGCCTTCTGTGGGCGCCAGGGGGCGCTGTCGCCCAAACACTGAGAGGCTCTGTCAGCTCAAAGCTCAGCGAGGCTGCCCCAGAGCCACCTCCAGCCAAGCGAAGGACAGATCCGAGGGTTCTCGGTCTCTGCTGGGCTGGCCAAACCCGGCTTGGAGCTCAGCGCACACCCTACTTTTCTACTGCCCCCCCCCCCCGAGTTCACCCTTCTGCGGGTGCCACCCATCTCATCCATCTCTCCCTTCCAGCTCTGACTTGATGTCTGCCAGGAAATTCGAGCCACACTGTCCTGGTCACCAAGCACTGACTGGCACTTGCTTCTCCTGGCTGTCTTTCTCCTATGCCTGCTTTCTGGGGCCGCGCAGCCCTGTGTCTCACCGAGTGCTGCATGGTCCTCCACAGCCAGAAGTGCCGCATCAGCGCCAGTAGGTGGAACTAGTCCATAAACTTTTAATAACAAGCACAAAACAAACACTGCTGCTTACTTATCAGGGTCAGCCAGAGAATTTCAAAACGTATGTGTGTCTTAATTAGTTTTCTGTTACTGTAACAGAATACCTGCCCCTGCGTAATTTGGAAAGATAGAAGTTAACTTAGCTCGAGGTTCTGGCACTGGAACATCTGCCCATCATCTAGTGAGGGCTTCTCCTGTGCATAGAGAGAGGAGTAGCTAGCCCAGGCTAGCCTTGAACTCACAGCAATTCTCCTGCCTCTGCCTCCCGAGTGCTGTGATTACAGGGGTGTGCTACCACGCATGGAGTTGTGGAGTGTGGTTACCGGGGATCGAACTTAGGACCTTGCACTTCCAAGGCAGATGCCAGAACCACTACACTAAAACCCAGGCTCCTAGTGAGTTTTCACTCTGCAGACTGCAGCTGTGGTTGTGATCAGTGAAGACCTCTCTGGAAGAATGGCTAAGTGGAGGCCCACAAAGCTAGTGGGTCCTTCCTGGCTGATAACTATGGAACAATCCAGACTACCTAGAGGTCCTTCGGGGATAACTGACACTATTCCAGAATTTGCAGAAGTAAATGCTATCAGATCCTTAAATAGCCCACGGTGGCCAGGGAGGGGTACTGGTCAAGGCTGGCATCTGACTGTGGCTCATCAGAGGTGAAAGTAATGCATGTGCTGTTATTTTCTAATCTTTTTTGGCTATGGCAGCTGATGGTCTTGAAGTTCCATGTGGACCCAGAACCCGAAGGTGTGGTGTCCCCTGGGGATAAACAACGCTGGCTCCATAAAGGAAGTACAAGGCGGCACATACACAGCAGGCCCCTCCAGGCCACAGTGATTAAGGGAAAATAGACAGACAGAGACTGCCCCCTATAAGGCTGGTTTGGGGCGGTTGAGAACAAGGAAGTGGGGCTGTATATAAGTGCTGAGAGTGCTGGCAATAAAGGCTTCTCCACCATTTTGTCTCCACGTGATGACCCCCACCCATGGTGCGATGCCAGATGAGAAGCCCTCGGGAACAGGACCTGACAACTGGAGGTCCCAACCAAGATCTGGCATTGTGAGGACTTGCCACTGGGCCACCCCGGGCCAGCACAGTAAGTAGGGGTGTATTGATTTCAGGACCATCTCGCTATGGGGTCCTCCCACTCTAGACAGGTTATGGAGCGGCAGGTCCGCCTCCTCCTACAACAAAATGGCACTCCTATTAAGGCAGACAGTGCCTCTCTACTGGTAGAGACTGTCGATCGTTTCAGTCCTTGGTTTCGCATGGCGGAAGTCTTATGTTGTCTGACTGGGACCATGTCAAAAACGATCTCCAAAAGGCTCTTAGAGATGACCCAGGTTCTTCCCCCGTGGCTGCCTTCTCCCTCTGGAGGCTGGTGCGCAATGCGCTTTTGACTAACCAGGCAAAAGTGAAAGAGGCCCTCGAGGATAGTGAGAGGACCCTCCAAGATGTCCAAGAGGAGGTCTCCCAACAGTCACTTCAGGATTTAGATTTAGAGCAGGAGGGAAAACTGGAAGTACAAATGGGAAAGATTGAAGGAGACGTTCGCTCAAGGAAACATCGTGAAGGCACCACCGAGGTCTCTTCTGTGAAGTTCGCGGTCCAGACCGGGACAGCGGTACAAGGGGGGAAGAGTGATTTACAGACTCACACCAACGATGAGGACTTAGACAGTGAAGCAGAGGAGAATAGACTAGAGCAAGAGATAGAGAAACTAGAGGAGCAGCTATAGGTCACGCATTTAGAAGAAGCTGCTGGAGAGACCAGAAATAAGCTGAAAGATCTTAAACAGAGGCATCTAGGTGAGATGCGCGATCAGCATTTTCAAAAGGCGAGCCTAAAATGGCCCAGAGCCTACTGCCCCTCCCTGCCTGGCTTCCTGTGTACAAGAAGGTGCCGCAGGCATCCAATTTCAGGCGTTCCATGTCACTGAAATGCCTAATCCTTAATTTTTCAGCAAATAATCCCTGCATTCCGCTCATGCCCTATTCTTTCTTTATAATTCCCTTCAAGAAGGTTGGTGCTGGTTGTTCTGCTGGCACTCCTGCGCCACCCACTGAGGGTGGCACTGAGGGTGACGGAGGTTCAGGAGGACGCCGAGCGATCTGCTGTTTGAGAGATTTTTCCATTGATGTTTCAATCCCTGGGGATATTGTTGTTATTGGGGTTTGGAGTTGTGATATTTGCTCTGTGTGTCTGGAAAAAATGTAACAACCAACAGCTACATGTTGTAAATCAGGCCCTCATGGAGATGGAAGCTGGAGACCCCTCCTCCCACATTTGGCTCAGTATGATGGCCAGGTAGTCAAAGACGGGTAAGAAGGAGATGCAGCACTAGCATCCTAAGACAGGGGTATCCGCCGGCGCCGCTGGTACACCCGATGATGGGTAAGCTGTGAAGTGCATCATCCTCAACCTAAGACAGGCACTGGTCGAACCTTTTGGCATCTAAAGAAGAAGGGGGGGAGATGTGGGGTCCCCTGGGGCTAAACAACGCTGGCTCCATAAAGCAAGTGCAAGGCGGCACTTACACAGCAGGCCCCTCCGGGCCACAGTGATTAAGGGAAAATAGAGAAATAAGGACTGCCCCCTATAAGGCTGGTTTGGGGAGGTTGAGAACAAGGAAGTGGGCTGTGTATAAGTGTTGAGAGCGCTGGTAATAAAGGGTTCTCCACCATTTCGTCTCCACGTGATGACTCCAGCCCGTGGTTCACTGCCAGATGAGTAGCCCTCTGGAACAGGACCTGACACCAAGGCTCCCTCAGTGCATGACCAGATGTGTAAACCAGGAGGTGACCTTTAGAGGCACCTGTGGTTACCAATGATTCTTGACTGTCCTGTGTCCTTTTCTCCAGAGTAATCTGTAGCAAAGGTTTGCTCAGAGCTGGGAGAAAAGTCTCCCATGGGACAGTGTGCATGCTTGGCCTGCCCACTGCCATGCCTCACTGTGATGTTTCCTGCCCCAGCACACACCCAGCACCTTGCCCACCTCAGTGTCCTCAGTCAGCACAGTCAGCTGTGCCGTCTCAGAAAATGCAAAGCCCTGGTGGATTCAAGCATGAATAAGTTAGTGAGTTGAATAATTAGGGGGAATCTTACTTAACATGGGAAGGAATGACCGCCTGAGGTAATGTCAGTGTTTCTAGAAATGAGATCTAGAAACCTCTTATTCTTTTCTTTTTAATGACTGAGATAGTTTCAAATTTATAAATTAAACATAAAATACATCATGCACTCAGTTATTTTAACAAGTATTCCAGTATTCCACAGTACAACTAGCTCATCTGTTGAGATCAGAATGCTGTTAATGAGATTTTACCAAATTTTAAGCTTATTCTATTTTATTATGATTAAAGTTTTCTATTGTATATTGTGTATCTAGTGTATGCTTATTCTACTGCATTATGATCAAAGTGTTCTATTGAATATTGTATATCTAGTATATACTTATTCTATTGTCTCATGGTTAAAATGTTCTATTGAATATTGTATATCTAGTGTATACTTTTTCTATTGTATCGTGTTTAAACTAAGTAGAAGTCTTTGACCCAGTTGTTTACAAGCCATAATTTTGTTCCATGTAATGATGAAATAAATATTAATTTCCTAATTTATTTTCTGGGAAAAAAACTCAGAAACTTCCCCAGCACTTTCAGTAGACTAATCCTGAACTTATACTCATGCCGGGGTTTCACTGTACACCCTGTCAGAACTGATAACTTATTTCTGCCTTTTTTTGTTATTTTTTCACCCCTCACAAATTGAACACTACTTTTGATTAAAGCTTCCTACCCTTATGCTTGTGCTCATGGCACAGCTTACCTTTCACAAAGTATTAAACTAGCAAGCGAGTGTTTCTTTCTCCAAAGCTAACTAGAAATAGCAAAACTTTAGATTTTTTTTGTTGCTATTTCAAAGATTTCTTTATCAAAATCTATCTAAACATAATCTTTGCCTCTTCTGTTTTTATTTTCTTTGTAGGCACTGGTTTCATCTCAGTTACTTTCTTACTCCTGAGATACAATACCTAATACAAGTTACAGGAGGAAAGGTTCATTTTGGGTCCCACTTTGTGGCGATCTCAGTCCATACCCAGCCCGTCCCAAGGCAGAGCAGCATGGCAGAGGAGACAGTCCACAGCCGGTTAGGCAGGAAGCAGCAAAGCCTCCCTTCTTCTTTCCTTCTGACTGCACCCAGGGTACCAGCCCTGCCTGGTGTCATCCGCCCCCAGGGTGGGTCTCCCTCTTCAAGAAATCCATCCTCCACACCCAGAGCTGTGCTAAACCCATCAGTGGCCTAAACCAGTACCACACACCCAAGTTCTGGTACCCCACACCATCATCCAGGTGCTCCCAAAGTCCCAGGAGGGCTCTGGGTAGGCAATCTAGAATAAACCATAACAACTTTAGAGTGAATTTTAGTATTAATCATGGTAAATTCTGTTTATACTGATACTTGTCTCTACAAATATTTGTATAACAAAGAATGTATACAACTTTATTTCTTAAAAAGAAAAACATGTTAATGCTTTCTTGTGTGTAGCCATTACCCAACATTTTAAACTTTCATTTATATTGGTTTTTTTTTCAAATTTTCAAAGTTTGCAGACATGATTTTATTTTTCTCTGGTTAATTCCACATCAGAAGGGAAATACCTCTGAACTTTACAGAAGGATAAGACTATTTGGCCAGGGCGAAGGCTGTAGGCCTTTCCTACACTATGCAGGGCAGGATGAAATATAAACAGGAAGTAGGAACAGCTTGCTTTCTGGGGCTGCTGCCTCTCTCCATCCTCATCTTTCCCAACTCCTGTGACGCTCATCTTACTCTTTGACAGTCACCTGTTAACTAAGCTGAGTAGAAATTCCCTGTGGCCTCTGGGCTGAGCCTCCACTCCTCCTCAATTCTAACTGAAGGCAGTTGTCTAACCCTGGACAGGGTGGACGGCCATGGGCAGGAACTGCACCTCCAGGACCCTGTGGATGGATACAAGGAGCAGGACAGCTGCTGTGGTGCTGCAAGTTGGGGAGTGTCCCTCCCACTCACTCACTCCCTGCTCTGCACAGGGGTCTCATGTGACACACCTGACTCTGGAGACCACATCTGAGCTGTACCTCTGCTACCAGAGAGACCAGAAGAGGCCTGTGTTCATGTGTACGCACCTTGTGTATTCTATTTTCTTTTTTTAACATTAAAAGTAAATGTTAAGATGTGGGAACTATGGGAATGAAGAAATCATTTCTACAAGGCACTGAGAAGCTGCCTTTGACCCTTCTCCACTGCAGCTGAGAACATAAGACAGAATCAGCTAAGGGTCATGTGACCTGTGAAAGACATGTGACCAGTGAGCAAGGCCCTGGGACCCCAGATGGCTCCAACCATTGCCCTGTGGTACCCCACTGTGTCACTGGCTGGGGACTGATAGGGGCAAAGTGAACAGGTGATGATGCAAAGCCCAACATACAAATAGCACCACACCCTGGTGTATCTATGACATCTCAGTGACTAACAGGGAAAGGGACAGTAGGGACCTTTATGGAGCAAGTAATGGCTTGAGGCTCTCAAAATCCAGTTCCAAGTAAATTTAAAACCAAACTCCAGAAAGCAAAACAGCAGAGATTTAGAAAGTAATTCAGGAAAATATTTCAGAATGTAATACAGAAAACACAGTACCTCTAGGAAGTCTTTAAAATGCTATTAAGCCAGCTATCAAGATATTACAGTAAAGCACAAGTTGGATCCACTGGACACCAAAATGAGAAAATTATTTTCCATGAAAATTACCACAAAGAGCTTTTTACAGTTTATTTCTCAGAGAATAAATCTTTAGTCAAATATATAAATAATGTAAATCAGTTTCTTAAAACACAGGAGTAGAAAATATGAGATATGGAAAAAAATCTACACAATGCCCTTTCCAAAACAGAGAAGGCAATGGAAGCAGCCCTTCATCATAGGGCAAGTTACTCAGTTTTGTTAAAAGAAAGTACAAGGAAGGCAGGAGTGACCATCTTTATACCTCTCTTAGTGAGCCAAAATTAAAAAGTCTGAAAAATATAACACATTGCAGAAAGCGAATATTTGTGCTCTGCTGGCAGGAATCTAACTTGGTCCAACTTCTTCAAACAGGAGAAAAAGGAGAAGGTGGATGCTCACCTACTGGTGTCTGACTGTGCACTGATTGCGTCCCAGAAATCACAACAAAGGATTGAATTGAGTATTGAGTCATGAATTGCATAGCAACAGTTGGCAATTAAGTCTCTTATCCTAATGGTAGATTGAGCTGATTTCAAGATACTTTTCAAAGCCCAGGAAAGAAGCTGGTGCTTGAGCCTGGCAATCTTTTCAACTGTCCATACTTAGAAAGGTACATATAATTTAGTCTTGCCCTTAATCAGAATGGAGTTGGATTTGCCCTTGCTGCTATTATGATCCTGCCTAAGGGCATAATTTCAAGAGATTTATGCATCTGGACAGCAGGTATCAGTTCTCCACCTTCCCTGAGGTTATTTCTGCATGAGACTGAATTTATTAGGCTAGACTGGACTGAATTCTACTTTTTCATTTGTTTCTCTTCAAAGGTTTCTTCACAGATAAATGGCTCCCACATTAATCTTCTCAGAGAAAAGTCACAAGGTAAACCAGCCTAGGCTAAGGGCAACCAACTTGGAGAAAGTTTAGCTCTTTAGAGGATAAGCGAGAAGCCTCGTAGTTCACTCTACCCTGAGGTTACACCTTTGATATTGCTCTTTATTTTGTCAGCTCAGTCCTCAAGTTCGAGGAAAAGACATTTCCTGAATTCAAGATGCTCTTCACCAATCCCTGGTGCTAGAAGGGTCATCAAGTAAGTGGAAGCAAGGTGACCATGAAAGATTCAGAGGATGTGATACAATGACAGCTAGCCTGGCAAGAGGGAGGAGGGGTGTGAGCTGGAAAGTGAGGGAGAAAAACGGTGAAGTCCATAAAACATTGAAGAGACCGCAGAAGCTTTTAGGGATGGAACTATTATAGGTAGAAAAGTTAGTTGAACATGTGGTGGGTAGATAACCTAAGGTCAGTCCTCAGCAAGCTCACATGGAGGACAGTCAAGGAGACCTTCCCTGAGGGTCAGCATTAGCAAAGGAGAAAATTGCCCCATCCGCATAAGACAATGGATATCTCTGGGGTGGAGGGCCAAGACCTCAGAGTCTCCTGACTGAAAATCCCTGTACACTTACTACATGACTTGATTTCTCATCGAATCCCCATCTAGTCAATATTACCCAAGCAACGATACTTGTAATCTTATTGGTTGATCATGATTTTGTCCATTGTGTGATTTCTCATTGTACCATTATTACCTAAGCGACTGTATTTGCAATGTTACTGGTTGACTGTAATTTTGTCCTACTTTGAACCCGCCCTACCCGATGGCTTCACTCCACAAAAGCCCTTTGAGGGGAGGTGGGTGAGTTACCTACCTTTCCAGGTTTACCCCTTTTGTCTCTCTAGGCAGAAACTTTCTTTCTCAATAAAATTTTCCTACTCAAACCTCTGTTGTTCCTAAAATTCACTTTTCAATTTTAGAGAACTCTCCTTTCAGGTTGGAGCCAAGCCTTGCTGTCCTGTATCAGAACCAGATATCAATTTGTAACAAAAGCCCAAGACAACAACACTCACAAACAATTACTGCTGACCTTTGGCTCACTTTCCTATAAACTCATCATGAATAGAAAACATCCTCAGTCAAAAATGCACTGGTACATCTAACCTGAAGACTACCCCAGCCCAGCCTAGCTCAGATGTGCTGAGAAGCTTGCTGTGGCTCACATCTGGGCAGAACCACCCAGGACCAGCCCTATTTCACAGTAAAGTGTTGAATGGCCATGTAATTTATGGAATCCTGTACTGACAGTGGAAAACAATGGTGGTCTAGGTACATATTCACCCTCATAAAGACAAGGTGGGAAAACTCATAACATTAATCCCTGTAACCAGGACCATGTGTAGAACTGAAAATGTCCATTATTCTGATGTGCATTGAAGCAGATTTGAATGACACCGGCCTAGAGATGGAGGAAATGCTGGTTGGCACTGTGCATGCCTCACTGAGTCACATCCTAGGGACATGTGCTAAACAGGCGAATTCAGAACCATCTCACTAATGACCTTTCCGAGACCCTGGGGAGGCAACATCAGAAGCTCCTGGGGTGTGTCTATCTCTTATCACATCAGTGGAGTTATATATACCCACCTGACCGGGGGGTACTTCAAAGTACTTCGCCCCCTCCTGGGAGGATGTCCCTTTCTGGGGGCCCCTGAGTGGTAGGGTCACTCGCAAGCACTCAACCTCATGTTTCAGGGCTTCCCCTCTCTTGGTCTGGATTCATGTCCTCTGTTACCTGGCAGGCCAGAGGGTGGAGGAGTTCTGTGGACACTGGGCAGCATTCGAAAGCTGATGGGGTGAGGAGCCATGTGGGCGGCACAGGTACCATGGGGCAAGAGAAGTGTGTGAGGAGAGGCCATGAGAGAGAGGCCGCCGTGACACAGGCTCCACACCGAGATACGCCCTGCACCATGGAATGGAGTGGAAGGAATGAAGTGTTTTTCTCAAGCGGTGTCTAGCTGAGCTGGGCACCTGGTGAGTTCCTGAAGATGTCTTTCCAGGTCTCTCTTTCCCGCCCCATATCGAGTAGGTCCCCAGACAGTATCTGCAAGATGTGGAGTGTCCCAGCAGGGAGGCCCCTTCCACACTCAGTCAACCACAGGGAGGAATGACAGGTAACCCCCGACACTCCTCTGGGCCCGCTCTGCCTACTGTAGTCCAGGGGCCGCAAGGAGGCTCCCCCAGCCCTCAGAAATGTGGCCCATGGATTAAAGGGTTCACCTTGCTGTCTCTAAGAGCAATTGCACTAAGAGATGGAGAGGTGACTTCAGTCACCCAGAGGACTGAGAAAAGTATGCGGACATTTTGGTTTCCTTTACAACCCCAAATGGGATATTTGTGCATCCATTTATATAAAATTCTCCTGACTAAGAATTGATTTGTGAACCATAGAAAACTCATTGTGACCACTGGGTAAATCTTTAAATGCTTCCCAGAAAATGAGTTCTTTTTAAAGATAGATTTTGCAAGAGTAAAAACTATATTCTTCCGCAAAGGTAAATGAATGTACCAAAAGTGAGGAATTTCAGCTTCAGCAGCAGAGATGCAACCATGGTGTGGAACCCTTCATTCTCAATTTACAGAGCACACATAGATGTAGGATGCAAAAACTATGGGGAGCCCCAGCAGCCAGCACTGGGGTGACACTAGTCTTGCGTTCATCAGTTCCACGTTCGTGGATTCTGTCAACCGTGAGAGGAAAAGACTGGGGGGAAATGTGTCTGCTCTAAACATATACAAACTTTTCTTGTTATTACTCCCTGAGTGATGCAGTATAACAGCTCTGGACCCTGCATCCACATGGAACTAAAGAGTAATCTGAGGATAAATTCAAGCACCGGCCAGGCACACTCAGGTTAAGGCAAAAACCAGCCCCATTGGATAAAAGGGACCTGGGCTTGATGGCTTTGACATGAGGAGAAAGTCATGAAAGCTATACTGGCTTCAGCACCTGACCAGATTGAGGCCAAGGCCCTGTGGACACCAAGGAGTTGTGTGTGTGTTTGTGTGTGTGTGTGTGTGTGTGTGTGTGTGTGTGTGCATGCATGTGTTTAAATCTCACAGAAACAAAAGTGAAGGCAGCCACCAAACATTTTCTGTGGTGGTACATTGATGACAAGGGACAATAATTTAAATCCAAAGTTATATTAAATCAGAGAGATAATTCCAAAAGCACATTCAGTACATCTGTTCCAGAGCTCAGAGCTGGTCATTCTAGAAAGTGTATTTTCTCTCTGTCCTAGAAAATATTTCCCTTGGTATTATTAACATATAATACAGGGCACACAGCACACAGTTTGGTAAGTACAAACACACACATGCACACCCAGGCAAGGATTGCTGCTGGGGTAAGCTCTGCCTATGGCCCCTTCACGACGTAAGAACCAGGGGTCAGCTACCTTCCTGGTCACAGGTGCTCTGGGATGTAAATTAAGGTGGGGGAAGATGATGAGAATTTTCTGGGTGTGTTCAGTGTGACAAGGAGGGTCCTCCTGTGAGGGAGACAGACAAGCCAGAGGTGCCCACAGCCTCAGAGCAGAAGCCAGGAGCTGTAGTGAGGAGCAGGGAGAGTCTCTCCCACTGATTCCCCTCAGTGCTGCAGCCTCGCTTTACAGCTCTGACCACAGAACAGTCAGGCAGAGTATTTGGGTTGTTTAAACTACAAAATGTGTGACAGCTATTCCAGCCGCAACCAACAATCCTCATGTTCATTTTTACCTTCCTCCTTTTCCCCTCTGTCGCCAAGATGTGTTTGCTTCCTCTAGAGTTGCAGAGATGAAATTCTCTCTTACGCACTCTTTGTACCTGGTTTCTTTCAGCAATGACTCAGTTGTATGCTTTTTAACAAGGAGAATACATTGAGAAATCTGACTTAAGGTGATTTCATCATTGCACGGAAACATCCGAGAGTGCCCTTAACCACCTATGGCTCTGATGTCACCAAGTGACTGAATCTTCTGGAACCAGCACCATAGAAGGGGTCTGTCTTCAACCAACATACCAATATGCAAGACGTGAGGAATGGCAGCATTGCCGTGTGAACAGGTAACGTCCCATTGAGTGGACACACCCCGCCGTGCACCCTCTCACTCGTGGACAGACACTGGCTTGTGCCCTGATGTGGCTGTTTCATCAGAACTGCCCCAGATGTTCAGGTACAGCCTGGGGCTGAGTGCATGTTTTCATTGCTTTTGCTAAATTATTTCACTTTCTAGTATCCCCATGGGCTGGGACCCAACTCTGCAAGGAGCTGCCCAGCGTTTCTCAGTTCTTGGGACGTAGGTGAACGACTCAGGTCGGACACACAGGCAGTCGGCCAGCGGACAGAGCTCACTGCAACATTCAAGGACAGACAGATCACTCCTCTGAGCACAAAGGCGGGCGAGGCAAGCTAAGTGCAGTAACTGCGGGCTCAGGGCGCCGCGGGAGTTGTCATCACCGTGTCTCCATGAACAGAGGAGAGCACGTTCCTCCGCCCGCTGGCTCAGAAGCAGACGTGGGATATGTATGTTTCTGTCTCATGCAGGAAGCCTCAGTTCTCTCCAGATGGTCAGCAATTCCTTGAAGCATGCCATCAGCCCGGGGATTTCATCTCAGCAGATATTTCTAAGGAAGTTATGAAACAAAACTTCTCACAGAAATGTGGTCTGTATTCAGGGTGAGTGACCTCGAAGGAAGGCTGTCTTGAGTCCTCCTGAAATCAGAGGACTGCAGACCAGGCCAAGCAGGAATGCAGAGGCCTTGATTTATTTGTTAAAATAAATGGCCTGATATTTTTGGCTATGGGTAAAACAGCTGCACACAAGGTCTTGCCTTGAGAGTTCATGGTGCTTGAGGGGGGGACACTCTGGGGCTGAGACCTACATGTGTGTGTAACGGCCATAAACATAATATACCCAGGGCTTTAGCTATAAGGCTTGTTGTTAGGATCCTCTTCATCCCTGAGGCCCAGATATTGTCTAAGAACCTTCTCGACACTGAAACTGGAAAGCTTGGATCACAAAGAACTTTCAAATTTTTAAAAGCAGCCAATCTTTTCTAATGTGACTTTACAGTGACTTCCCCACCACAACACAAGAGACGCTGGTTGTGTCACCTCCTGTCAAGGCACTTGTGTGGCCAGGCTTTCTAGGAGGGATGTGAAAGCATCTCCTGGGTGTTTAATTTGCCCTTCGCTAATGACTCAAGATGTTTCCATGTGCCTATGTCACCCCATCCCTCTTTCATTTGGGGTGACAGGTCTGTTCAGATATTTTATCTACCTTTCATTTGGTTTTTTTCTTATTACTGAGCGTTCACGGTCTTCTTTCATTCAACAATCACGAACTCAGCAGTCTAACCACATACAAGGATCTGTGCCCTCCAGAGGACTGGCAGACAAACCTTCCTCTGAGGGATGGCATTCCGGCAGGGTCCTCAGCACTAGTGACACTCTTGTAGCAAGATTTCTGAAAATGTTATATTCTCAAATATTTCTGCCTCTCCCTCCCTCCCTCCTCCCGAATATTCTCCTTGCAAGCCCATCCCCCATGTGGAGAGTACCCCCAGGCACACAAGCGGCCACAGTTACTAAAATGACAATGATATCAACCTTACCGTACTGAACAGGGCCCTCCTGGGACCCCTGTACCTCCTAGCTTCTTAGGAATCTGGATGGGCAGAGGGGAGGTTTCCCAGTGAGGCCCCAAATAGCAGATTTGTGCATGCCATGTACATTGCTATTTGGGGGGCACTAAATTTGGGGGTGTCATGTTATGCAACCACAGATGACCAAAGCAACACGCCCAGCTAAGAATAGCCCTATGACATGTAATCAGAATAAAATGTTTGCTGTTCTGAACAGCTTTTCCTGCAACAGATGGCCATATTTCTTCCAGCACACCCACCCAGATTTAAATTATAAAATACACAAGTTTAAACTAAAAGTGTGTTTTTCTTCCTTTATAGACTTTCCCTTAGAAACTTTTGGCACTCATTCTGCAGCAAGGGGTCAGCATGTCAGTGCTGAAAATGACATTAACATCTGGGAGCTGCAGCCCTCCTTCTACAGCATAGAAACCAGAAGCCAGTGCTCTTTCTGTTTATCTTGGAAAATAACCTGGAAAATAAAGATAAGCATTCCTGCATGGTGACTATGTAAATGGCTTCTCCACTTAGAGTGGGTTGCACTAAATTTGGTAAGAAAATATCATTTCCTTCCTTACATAAGAAAGCACTTCTGGTTAGAAAGCTAAATCTATCCCCACAGTGCCTAAAATCCTGGCTTGCACCTGGCCTACCCCCCAACTCTGAGGCTCCCCAAACCAGGGCAAAGACAAAGGCTCTAGTGCTCTCTTCCCATCCCCCATCTCTGCCACCCACAACCTGTGTGACTTTGCTCAGTGTAACTGATCCTGCTTGGGCTCCTTCATCTGCAAATGAAGATGATAATATATATTGAGACCAGCCCTGGAGGGCAATGTGAAAGAGAAATACCAGTATAATAAATCTTGACCCAGGGTGGATATGCAGAGCCTGGCAGCATGGCTCCATGCTCTGCACCCACTTACCACATGCCCCCCAAGGTACTGTCCATTCACCTGTCTTATTTGTTCAACCTTCAGACAGTCCAGGAAGGTCCTGCCCGAGCCTTCTGGGGCTTCACCCTCACAGTAGTTGGGAGGCATTAGAGTGAGTTAAGCAAAAAAGTAGCACGGCTAGAATCTGCCTCCTACGTGGCCACCTGGAAATCGGGAACAGGCAGCCAGGATGGAGGTAGGAAATCTGAGCCTGTGTTGATGGCAAAGGATGTGGTCCCAGCTAGAGTGGCCATGGGGAGGCCATAGATGATGATGAAGATGATGAGGACTATGACAACAATGATGACAGTGGTGATGATGATGATGATGATGATGACCACAGCAGCTAGTATTCATGGGTGACTCACATCTAAGAAAGGATCTAGGAAGGGAACTCAATAAGGAGACAGAGTGACAAAAGAAGATGGGTTTCAGGAGGAAAGAGATGCTGCCATATGGAATTCTTTTGAGAAGAAACACCCAGAAGAGCCCAGCAGAGCCTGCCTGCTGTCCACGATGTGACCTGCCCTCTGTAGGCTGTGAGGTCCTGTCCCTGAACACCAGGCAGAGTGACTGCCCAAAGGAGGGCTCCTTGCATGTCTCACTCACAGGATGCTTGTTTCAAACCCATGTTCCCAGAGATATCAAACAGTGACAGTACCTGGTGACTGTCACCCCCTGCAGTAGTTGGTACTCACAAACACAGATGGTTATGTCTCTCCTATGATCAGATAGCATTCTCCAGCAGTAGTGTGGTCCCTGTCATGTGCAACATGTGGCATCTGGGTACATAGTGCAGAGCCCACCCCTCCCTGTGCAGCAAGGAACCAGCCCCCAGACCCAACCCCAGACCACTTGAGGCCTACTCTCCCCTTGGGAACCCCAGAAGGGTCCTCCAAAGCCAGCAGACTCCATCCTTCCCACTATGCTCTCCAAGTTCACACGAAGTTCTGTGACTCTGTACTGCCCACTGTAAGACAAAGCTCTGAGTTGGATGGAGATCTTCCAGCCCAGGCCCTCACTTTGCAGATGAGGTTGTGGTAGTTCAGAAGCCCGAGAGCGGCTTGCTTGGGTCATAAATCTGGAATCACATTTGGCTCAGTGTCCCTCAAGGACAGCTCCATCTGCCTGAGACTGCACCCAGACCAGGCAAGTCAGAGCCTTCTCAGCCTGGGCTGAGACCTCATGGGTGAAGTCCCTGGGAACCTGGCAAATGCCTCAGGGCTGTGCTGTAGGTAGCTCACTCCAAACCCACTCTAATAACATAAACTAAGATACATGGTGACATATATCCCAGACCTGCAAGCTTTTTCCCAGGGTCTCAGGCCCAGAAAGTTCAGCAAGGTGGCGGCAGCCACACAACTGAGCCCTGCTCATGAATTCACATGGCTGGGTCCTCCCTGAAGAGGTGCAGTAGTCAGAAGGAAGATGTAGTGAGTGAGCTGTGCCTCCGAGCCTTCCATGTGCAGAACTTTGAGTCTGCTGGAGTCCATCCCAGTTAACCAGCCCCAAGGACCTGCTGGCCAAGCCTGAACCAGAAGAGACAGATTAGAGTTAGAATCAGAATGATTAGTGTTGCGGTTAGGGTCAGGCCTAGGATTTCTGGAGACTCAGTCCATGGTCGGCCAGTTCCAACTCAGAAACATCCTGGGGGGGAGGGCATGATGGAGAACAGATGTTCAGTTCTTGATGGTCAAGAAGCAGAGCAGGGGGACAGTGCCGGAGAGAAATGGGAGAGGGACCAGGCTCCAAAGCCACATCTCCACAGCACATTTCATTCAACTCCCCCAGAAGTGTGATCTGTTCATCCTGTGGCCAGTCAATCCACTCAAGCAGAGGCAGTTAAGGGTAACCTGGTATCACCTGGTATAATTAAGAATCTGTATTGGGCCAGGGATTTAGCTCAGTAGTTTTGGCACTGCCTTGCAAGCACAAGGTCCTGAGTTTGATCCCTGATAACCATGAACACAATGCTGAGTGTGGTGGCTCACACCTGTAATCCCAGCACTCAGAAGCAGGGGCAGGAGGATTTCTGTGAGTTCCAGGTTCACTTTGGCTACATAGTGAGCTCAGGGTCAGCCTGAACTACAAAGCAAGACCCTGTCTCAAATAAAAAAAATTTTTTAAAAAACAAATTAGTATTATTTGAACATTTTTAAATTGACCAGCCTATCCAAACCCTTCCCTGCATGGCTCTTTCTTTGAGGATTGAAGCTGTCATTGTTTTTCTTTTTGTTATTAGGAAAATATTTCATGTAACAAATTAAATTTCCTTATACTATAAAAGTATTAGAATACCACATTCAGTTTAAATTCATCTACACAAAACTAAATGCATATGTCTACCCAAAGTGTATAACAAATGTATGATTAAGTGTACATTGTCTACCAAAAATTAATTCAAAATATAACCAACAAAATAACAAACTAAAACTCACCTACATTAAATGCACTCAAAATCTACTGCAAGTTCCCGGAGAAAACAAAGGAGATGAAGAGACAGGAATGGTGATTAAGTTAACCAGGATGTTCAGCAGTGTGAGAATATGCTCTTTATTTATTGATTTCTTCCATAACAGAAGACAGAAGAAACTCTTTTTGTTTTGTTTTGTTTTGAGACAGGGTCTCGCTTTGTAGTTCAGGCTGGCCCTGAGCTCAGCCTCCAACTCATGTCACAGCAATCCTCCTGCCTCTGCTTCCTGAGTGCTAGGGTTACAGGCATAAGCCACATGCCTGGCTCTGTGGTATGTGGTACTGGTTGCTGCTGTGGTGAGTCTCCATGGCCAGTATTGTATGTGGTTACTGGGAACTGAACCTGGGTCCTTGCACTTGCAAGACAGGCCCCGGAACCATTGAGCTAAATCCCCAGCTCCAGAAGAGACTCTTTAAGTGTCAGATTCCATTCTCAATCTATCAGTCAAAGTTGGCTCGGCTCTCAAACCTCATACCCACCAAAGAACTGAAATCCAAGTCAACCAGTGTTTGCCCTGAGCACAGGGATAAATGTTAATCCAGGTACAACCCACTTGGATGGAGTTTGGGAGCTGGAGAAAGTGATCTGGAGATCACCATGGTGCAGTGAAGAGGCACTGACACCCAGACGGCAGAGCTCCTCATGGCTCCTCCATCTACTCGATGGTTCTTGTGTGCCTCTCCAAGAAAATCTGAACAGAGAGCTAAGTGCTTGGCATTTACAACAGTGGTGTAGTGCTGGCACACAGAGAACATCTTCTCAAATCCCCAGAATCACTTCTCCACATTTTAGAAATCAGTTCACCCTCTTCACCAATAGATTTTTCTCCTTTAATTAATGTTTTCATTCATTTATTCAACAATTACTGTAAATACTGCTGTTCTGAACAGTGCTGTGGTAAATGGGGGTGTTGGGGTGAATATAGTGTGGTGAAGAGATGCTTGTAGTGATAGGGTACAGGTGAAGAGCAGGAGTTCTCAGTACATAGGAAAACCCAGGTGTTACATAGATACAGTGGTGCCTCAGTTCACGAACTTAATTCATTCCACAGTTTTGAGGAAGGTAGCCACGTTTGTGTTTGTGTGTGAAAGATGGCCAAGGTTATGTTTATCACCCAAAATGGAGTTAATAAACATAAGCAAAATCTTACCATAAGCTTGTTAGTGAATCAAACTGTTCACTAAGAGAAGCATTTGTGGACTAAGGTATTGCTGTAGTCATCACTGCTTGTGGGGGCACCAGGTGCTCTTCTCAGCACGTCACATAGCTCAACAGCCTCATAACCACAGTGGGTCCTAGGTAGCAAGACTTCATGGTTTGAAGAGAGGCCACCATAGAGTGGTGTATGTGTGCTTTCATAGGCTGCAGCAGCATGGCTGGAAGTCCCAGCTACCACCTGCCTGAAGAACCCAGCTCCAAGCCTGGAGGCTCACCAGTCTCTGTACAGTGACATCACACATTCACGAAGTCTTGGTCTGGAGATATGCAGGTAACAAGGCCAGATCAGCTCCAATGTGAGTGCCAACCTCACTATAGAGGGGAGGAGAAGGCCACTATGACGTGGTATGAGGATACAGGAAATGAAGAGGGCACTGCACCCAGATCATACCAAGGCAGGGCCCTGGATTTTTCTTCTTTTTTCTTTCTGAGACAGGTTCTTGCTATGTGGCTCAGGGTGGTCTTGAACTGGGATTGATCCTTCTGCCTCAACCTCCCAAGTGCTGGCATTAGAGCTGTTCACCACCATGCACAACTGAAAGCTAGGTTTCAGAAAGAGCATAGTCCATACCCTAGAATGCCTGGACATAGTCAACTGTCCCACACAAGGGGATGCAAGTGGTCTGAACCACACTGGTCCACATAGTACCATATCAGGAATATTTGAATCAACACACATAGTAGAAGCTCAGGTCCTAAGAAACTTTTGAAACCAGTAATGAAAGCTATATCTGATCAATGTCAAGGAAAAAGGAAAGAGAAGGGAAAAGTAGCAAGCTCATATATCATTCAAACAAAAAAACAGCGGCAAGCTAGTCTGGCCAAGCCTGCTGATAGATGCTTACTTTAAGAAGGGTGAAGGCTCCATTTCAAACCCTTCCTCAGTCTGAGTGTCCCAGCTGGCACTGCTGTCTGTACCACAGGGTCCTGTTTTAAAATCACCCTAGCAGGTGTCACACAGGAAGGGGATTTATTGTGGTCCCATGTAGTACACAGGGAAGGGACTGTAACTAGAACTTTTGCATTAAGTTCTAGTCTCCTATGAGTTCACGGCACATGGCAAAATAATTAATAATTAGGCAGAAATGAGACTTAGAGAAAACTGAGCTTGGGTCTGATTCATGCTACTCTGGGTGGCAAGGACTCCGGACCCCAGCCTACCACACCTTTTATTATCTACATTCCAAAATACCCGGAAAGGCAGGGCCACACCAACAATAGTCCTAGGGAAGTTATGTAGATGAGGATTCCTCGGGGCAAGGCAGATGTCAGCAATAGTCCTTGAGAAGGGGGAGATCTAGTGCAGTTCTGCCCTGAAGCATCACAGCATGTGGGACCATTGAGTCCCTGTTGCTACCAGAGATGAAGAAAGAGTCAAGTCCAAAGTCCATCTGCAGGCAGGAAGTCCTGGTCAATTTTGACCTTGAAATTCCCAAACAGGGTGGTTCCTAACAGTCCCACAAGGAAACATACTAAGTTTCTAGAGGTCCAGGTGACTATCAAAACTTCCAGAGACCTATGGGTGCTGGCTGAGCCCTGCAAGTGCCTCACAAGCACTTTGAGTGCCCATGGTCTATGGATGGACATTGAGACCCTTTATGGCTAAGCACTGTGACTCTCCTCAGATCAGAGGAGCCCACAGAGTCCATTGCTTATTTTGCATTCCTCTATCTGGCTAATTTCCCAAACCATGGCCTGAAGCTAACTCATACCAAGTAAGAGTGTTAGCTGTCTGCCCAGACAGTCCACGCTTCATCAAATGCTGGGCTCTCCTGGATGCTGACTCTGTCTTCAGAACGCTGAGCTCAGTCTCAATGGTGCCAATTAGAGCTGGCAGCCAGAGAAACCCCTCAGGGCCTCTGGGAACTCGTCACCCTCCAGAAAGCACGGCTGTGCTCCTGTCCCCACTGTCACTTCCCGAGCCTTTTATAAAGAGTGGTTCTGATATTTATCCAGCTGAAAGGCACCTTTAGATATGCATACTGACATTCACAGAGAAATTCTAAGCATGTATAAATTCAAATGAGGGATTCAGGCACATGAGCCAAGCATATCTTCTTCACTTCATTTGGAAATTGCTTTGCATACTTGAAATTGAGTGAGATAGGCTATTGTTTGTTGCTTGTTTGTTTGTTTTTTGAGATAAGGTCTCCCTTCATAGTTCAGGCTGGTCCTGAACACAGCCTTGAACTCAGTAATCCTCCTGCCTCTGCCTCCTGAGTGTTGGGATTACAGTTGTGAAGCACCATGCCGGGCACTGTGGTATGTGGTACTGATTGCTGGTGGGCATGAGTCATGACACCTGGCATTGTTGCCTGGGCCATTGCACTTGCAAGACAGGCACTGGAACCACTGACCTAAATTCCCTGCTAAGATAAACTGTTTTCAAGGGGCTCTGTCTTACTGGCACCAAATAATCACTTTCCATCTCTCCCATTGAAGTCCCAGCTTGTCGCCCTAGGAGGAAATAAAAAGGTTGACACTTCTGAGTATAACCAGAACTAGGAAGCTGGACATTTGGGGAGATGAAAGTTGCCTCCAAAGGCATGACATGATCTGGGGAAAAACACATGTAGATGGAGCAGCAGCAGGTGAGGGGGTGAGGCTGGCTAGCTGGGCACTAGCTGAAGTCCATGTCTCCTTCCGTCCTGCATCAGCCTCCCCCTTGGGTGGCCTGGTGACAAATGCCAGACCTGGACTGTAATTGGAGCCCACTGAGGGGCAGCACCTACAGCAGCACACTCATCCTGCATCCTGTGGGAAATGTAGTCACCTGTTCCTTGGGCCATGTGCCTGGCTGGTTTTGGGGTATGCCCTGGGCCCAGATAGGCAGATTGAGCCAGCAGCCCAGAGGGACATGCCATGCCGTCATCACTCATCCCTTCAATCCATCAGTAACACGCTGGTTTGAGGTGTAGTGTCCCACTTAGGCGCTCATTTATAACGCACTTGAGTCCTCACTAGCTCACAATGGATGGTTGATGTGAAACGCGAGGGTGACTTCAGGACATGCATTGTCAGCACCTTGCTCACTTGTTTCCTGAACCTCAAATGCCCTTTGAGACTGACCATGGTGCTGTTCCCCACTTGTCCCTGTGCATCATCCTGTTCTCTATAGCAAATGTGAAGGTCCTGGAACTGTGAAGTCCTAAACAGGAAGGACACACAGCTTGTGGTGAATGCAATATGCCAGGAGTCTAATGAGTTGCCCAATGCAATATGCCTGGAGCCTAGGAGTCCTTCCCTTCAAATTCTTCCCAGCCACAGCTGGACCTACTAATCCAGAGCCCATTGTAAACACAGCATGCCAGTGCCAGGATTAGAACTCTGATTTTTTTTTTTTTTTAAGGTTTTTTGAGACAGGGTCTCGCTTTGTGGTTCAGGCTGGCCCTGAGCTCAGCCTCAAATTCACATCACAGCAACCCTCCTACCTCTGCCTCCCGAGTGCTGGGATTACAGGCATGAGCCACCATGCCCGGCACTGTGGTATGTGGTACTGATTGCTGCTGGGGTGAGTCTCCACGCCCAGTACTGTTATGTGGATACCGGGGATCGAACCAGGGTTCTTGCGCTTGCAAGACAGGAGCCGGAATCACTGAGCTAGATCCCCGGCCAGGATTAGAACTCTGAGTTCAGTCCCCCATATGGCAAAATAATAATAATAATAATAATGATAAAACAAAACAAGTAAGATGGTACAGAGCACCCGCCCTTCCCTACTGGAGGAAGCAGAACAGCTCTGGCAGCTGGGCACAAAGAGAATAATGTGTAGGCTGACAAGGGGCAGCAATTAGGCTAGCAACTATGGTACAACTGGGCTGCGCATGACTTTACCCTACAAATGTGCCCCCTGTTCTGCCAGAACCCCACTGAGTGCTGCTTGGAGCCACCCCTCCCTTGGTCAACACCTTCTGTGTCCAGCATTAGGAGTTTGTCAGGAAGGGGGCCTGCTCCTTTAGTATCTCTCTGAATTTTTGCCATCAGTTTTTCCTCCAGGGTGATGTGGTCCCTGGTCTGTGTGCCCTGGCTGCTTTGGTCAAATGGGAGTCACAGTCTGAAGGTTTGACTCTTAGATGTGGGTACATTTGGTGTCTACCATGTCCCCTAAGTTATCATCCTGTAGAAAAGTCCACACCCTGTGAGCAACACATGTTCTCCTAAAGGATGCTGGCAGGATGTTAGACTTCAAAAAACTCTTCTGGATTTTAAAAATGTGTGTTCTCATCCAGTGTTTGGAACCCCAGCTCTGAGGCCACAAGTCTGAATGTCCTGGCCCTGCCCTAAGTGCCAGCCCAAGTCCCTGCTATCACACCTCTCCCCAAGGGCTAACCCTACCTCTGGCTGTCATAGTTCACTTTGAAGCTGTGTTGCAGGACTGAGTGAGCTGTAGGTTCTCCTGCTATAAAGCTAGCATCACCCCTGGACTAGTTTCTCTGGGCCCTGTTCTCTAGGGACAGGCCACGAAAATCATCACAGTGATATGAAGGTTCTGAGTGTCATCCTGGGCCATGACAAACATTTGGGACTTGAGTGTCTTGGTGACCCTGAACAAGCACTGTGCAGATATTCTCAGTTCTGTTCTTCGAGAGCAAGAGCCCAAGCTTCTGGCTGGACCCTGTCCTTCCCTTTCCAAAGGATCACTCATGGTCCTGTGAGGATGGGCTCCACTTCTCAGGGAGAATCCCTCCCATTTGAGCCCTTCAATGACTTCTAGGTGGTCTCAGGTCCTGCTAAGAGTCCATGCCTGGCAGCCTCTGCTGGTGCTAATTTCTCAACTCTTTAGACACCTGGAATACTGCAGCAGGAGGGAGACACACGGAGGATACCTGAGGTTTGCAGCTTTGGACAGTTGGGTTCAGAAAAATCAGGACCTGGGGCCTGCAGACCTGTCACAGACATAGCTATGGCAGTCTCAGCCCCAGCAGCCTGTTCTGCTGAGCTTCCTAAAAGCTTTGGCTCCAGGCACAGGGTGTCTAAAAGCAGACAAAGCAGCACATGTGCACAAAACAGCCCCTGAAAGGATCCGTGGGACTGGGTCACGAGAGCACCACCCCACCCATGAGATTGTCACCACCCACGCCAGACGTGCTGTCAGGCGAGCCTAGACAGACGGCGGGGCTGCACTCTCCATAGGCTACAGCTGGCTGCAGATCTAACAGTGGCTGCACAGACTGAAAGCTGGCCCAGGCTGATGGCATCAAAGGCTGCACATTCCTTGCTATCATGGGAATAGAGAGATCAAAGATGGGTGTGGGATGAGAATGTGGCTGGGCCTGCTAGCTCTGCCTGCTGCCTACCCACACTGTTCTCCAGGGTGGGCCCTCCATTGGTCACAGGGAAGACAAAGGTGAGGGCGTTGGTCACAGAGGACTTCTAGTGTCTGTACTGACTGCCATCCCTGAACCAGAATACCCAAGGGCAGGTCAGAAGCTCTGGGCTTCATGGAAGAAGAGAGAACCCAGTGTAGCCGCAGGAGAGTTCAAGGCTGCATGGCATGTGCTATGCCCAGTGGATCTAGCTCATTCCCATCCCCCCTGGTGTAGTCTCAGTGGTCTGCAGCACCCCAGGCCCAGCCCGCAGAGCATCACTGCCTGCAGAGTCAGAGCCTGAGAACAGCACAGCTGGCTCGGGGAGACCTTGGACAGATGCTTGTGATCTGGTGGAAAAACAATAAATACAACAGAAATAGAGGCTCAGTCAGCTTTGTGTCTGGTGATTCTGAATGTGGACATTTGCTGGGTCATCTCATGAAGAGAGCAGGTTACGGCCCCTTCCCCAAAAACCCACCATCATGACAGGACCCTGTGTGTAGAGAATCTCTCTTGGTGTGGGAGGCAAAGTCAATGGTGTTTGAGCATCATAAGCTAAGTCATTCTCAGGGTGATCTTAAAACTACCCTGGCTGGGGTGACAGTTTCCTCTACTTGACCCTTCTGATGTGAGGTACAACCTCTCAGTCCCTTAGAGCTTAAGTTAAATTGGCTAAAATGGCTCATTTTCAAGGAATACGGGACTCTGAGTCCTTCTTGAGATTCCTGTGACACTCCTGAACTCATATCCTCAAAATCTCCTTGTGTCCTTCATGTTGGTGTCAGTTGGCCATAAAACTGAGATGTCCACTTAGTGCAGCCAGGAGGGATGAAGCTTGGTCCTCATTCCCACCGTCTGACCCATCTGGTGATGACTAAGGCTCTTCCCCAAAGGATCACATTGATATAGTGCTGCCATGGTGCTTTACCAACCCCGAGGCTGCCCTTCCATTCTGAGGGGTACAGAGGAGAGCAGGGACTCAAGGCTCCAGTCAAGCATTTTTAAACTTCTGTGTTATTCTAAGTGCACACACATACTGTGTTTCAGTGCTCACAGCTCTGGC
>PVIR01020029.1:0-31180 GCA_004026965.1 Petromus typicus
AAAAAAAAAAACAAAACAAAACAGGCCAGACGCGTTTGTTCTCTACCAGAACTCCCACTGGCTTCCAGATTACGTCAAGTGACCCAGAAGACCCTCAGGGTTGGCTCGCCAGCACTTCCTGACTCTCCATTCTAACGTCTTTTCCTCTCCGGCCCCTCAAACATGCAAGCTCCCTCCTGCCTCTTATACACACATACTCTTCACACATACCCTCTGTCTGAAATGTTCTTCTCCAAGACATCCCTGGGACAGTCTCCCTCATTTTCTTCAGACTCGGCTCAAAAACTTATCAAACAGACATTCCTAGACTATCTTATGTAGATGCCATTTTGCTCTCCAACTCCTTTACCCAACTTTATATTTCCCTATAGAATTTATCACCATCTATCATAATTTTGATTTATAGGAGTGTCTGCTTACGATCAGCCTCTTTCCACTAGAATATAAACTCCATGAGTTTTTCCTCTTCACTTCTGGATCCCAAGATCTTTCACAGTAAACACTGGGTGGATGGATGGATGGACGGATGGACGGACGGACAGATGGACAGGCAGATGGATGACAGGCAGAAAAATCTCCCAGTAGACGCCAGATGATAGATTAGGTCAGCCACCCTCAACAAGCAGTACTGGATTCAGGGGGACCCAAAATAGATGGAGGTCAAAACTGCTGCAAGAAGCTCAAAGATATACATAGTTTGTTTATTCCTTGGCATGCATCTACTCTTTGCCAGATGTCTACACTCATCATAAGAACTTCTACACTAGAAGGGAACTCCCCTTCTACAATAACCATGAAAGAAATATTTTATGATGATTCACGCTGAACCAAGAGTGATCTAGAAATATCCACTCTCTTGAGAAATTCTGTAAAATTCTACAGCACAAATCGACAAGCAGGTGAGGAAGCTCCTCTCTCTCACTTTCTCCAGCCCACTAACTTTCCTGCCTGCTTATCTTTTGTGCACTCCTAAAGCTAGAACGAGTCCACAAGGAGGAACTTTCCCTCCTGCTCAGATCACAACATGCTTCGGAAGGACACTGGCACCGCGCAAGCCCAAGCTGGTGACTCGAGAGTACGCTGACATCAGCCAAGTGCTGAGTCCACCAGGTCAGCACCTGGGCCGTCCTGCTCACTAAGAGGATGACATACAGATGGTGGGGGACAGAGACTGCTGGCTGTGCAGAGAGCCAGTGGGACAGGTGATCCGAAAGAAGCAGAAAAATGTGGAGCGCCACCAAGGTGCTCCTACCACAGCGATCAGGTGTCCACCTCCTGACACTGCGGCTGCCGAGCACACCTGGTCTGCATTCTCAGCACAGGAATGAGTTTTCAGAAAGGTTAGCACCAAGTCATCAAAAAGTGGTGCATGCTTACGGACGCTGCCTGAGCGCTTCCCAAAGGACATTCACACAGAGTCTTTCCTTCTTTGCCGATCCAGCCCTGAGCGGCCCGAAGGTGTGAGCTCCTTCCCAGAGCACTAGAACCGATCAGGGCCTCACAATTCAGTTTCCTGCATCAGCTGTTCACCACTCCGCGGGGCCACTGAGTGACTCTACGGAAGATGTCCCGAGACCCTCAGGGCCCCTTAGGCAGGAGCCTCGATGTGCAACAACTGACACCATCAGCTAGAGGAATTCCACGAAGAGACATCCCCCACAACAGTCTGAACAAGCCACGCTGGTTCGTAGTGACTGTTCACGGCACAGCTGGGTCTGCAGGCAGCTGTGCGGCCGGTCCGCTCACTCTCCGCCATGGCAGGAAGACCCAAAACCACCCTGCACGACAGGGGGCGGGGTCAGGCCTTGTTCTCAGACATCTGCAGCTGTTTCTCACAAACTCCAAATGCCTCTCAACGTGACTGACTCCGTAGTGAAGAGTTTTTTATTTTTAAAAAGCCACAAAGTTAAAGCAAGAAAAGTAGTTGGTAAAATCCCAAATGGGAAACAACCTAAATGTCTATAGCTCGTTTTTAAAATTAATTCTTTAAAAACCAACTGATTGACTTCCACACATCAGTGAGAAGCTTTAATTACAAGTACCAACAAGAAAGATGAATCTCACAAATGTCACAATGAGCACAAAAACCAAATGTAGAAAGGCAGCAGCATACATGCCACCGCTGCCTTTTATTTAAAATGGCACAAAAGGGGACAACAGAGCAAGCTAACCTGATGCCATTTATTCACTAGACTCTTGCTGTTCTCTCTCGAGCTGGCCGACTGTCCACCTCAGGGCTTTGTCCTGACTGGCTTCTCCGTGTGCTCCCCTCTCAGAAGCCGCAGGGCTTGACCAGCTGCAGCTGCTGCCCAAACCCAGCCAAGTGCCTACACCTGGGGACACACCTGTCCTTTACCTCACGTCTACGGCTGCCTTCAAACTACAAGAGCTGAGCAGAGAGCCAGCGCAGGATAAAATGGGTCTTCTCTGGCCTTTTACAGAGAAAACGCCGCTAGGCCCCGGCCTACTGTGACGTCATTCCTGCGCCTCAGGGAAAGCTGGACTCGACCCTCAACTTCCCCGCGCACCTGTCACTTCCACCGCTCCAGCCTCTTACCCAAAGCACTTCCCAACACCAACATACTGTATTTCAAATAACCAAAACTAGATTAAGTTAGAATAAGATCTTTGGTAGTCTCAATTAGAAAAAAAACTCACAGATTAGGCCCAGCAGTCACAACCGTGGACCAAGAATGTCTACGAGGAAGTGGCTCAGCTGAGCAGGGGTGAAAGGGGAGAGGAGGGTCACGTGCTGCGGTTCATTTTCTCTAAGCTAAAATAAATCACAAAGCTAAATACCACAGTCAATAACAACCTCTCCGCAGGAGCCGCTCGGTCAACTGTCTGGTCGCTGGTCCTGGTCCTGGGAAAAGCAGGGAGCCCAGGCACAGCCCGAGTTCTGTCTTCCAGACCCTCAGTAAAGCTGCATTTTCTCCCACAGCAGAACAATTCTAAGGATGAGTTCTCTCCGTGTTGCTTCTTACAAATGCATATGAATCCACAATTATCTCAAACTAAAGGGGGTAATTAAAACACAAGCACAGTTCCAGGCTCGAGCTCGCCAGGCTGCTCACTCCAGGAGGACCTGGGAACGCTGGAAACCTGCATTCCCCATCTGACGTCTGTATCCTCAAAAAACACTGCGACCTGAGTAATGCTCATGTCTGAAGCTGTGGGAATAACAAGACAACAGCTGCGACTGACTTTTAAAAACAAGTTCTTTTAAATCTTTCTATTTTTTTTTTTACAAGAAGTAAAAGTGGCCACTGCAAAGCAGCTGTGACTCTGCCAATGGAGGCCACCTGAGCCTCTCGGGGTGGCTTGGCCACAGACCTCACAGGCCAGCACTCAGGCTGGAAAGGTGCAGAAAGGAGGCAACTCAGGGGAAGGAGCCCTGGATACAGCCTCAGCCTCCTCACCTGCACAAGCACAGCCAGCCAGCCGAGGGTGATATCTCTAGTCAAGACACGGGTGGACATCGCAAAGTCAAGCTGCTTCACCCCATAAACCCACCAGCATGGCGACATTCCCAGGTCGGATGATAAGTGCAGTAGACAGAGATGAGGGACATCATAGTGCTCATCCACAGCCGACAGCCAGGCTAGCAGGCTGCAGCCCCTTTGGAAAACAGTCCATTGGTTCTCCAAGAGATTCCACACAGAATTACCAGAGGACCCTACCACTCCTCCCCAGGAAGATTAAACACATCCACACAAATACTTGTACACAAACACTCACAGCAGAATTACTCTACACTCAAAACAGAAGCGGAGGGCTGGGGATTTAGCTCAGTGGTTCTGGCGTCTGCGTGGCAAGTGCAAGGTCCCAAGTTTGATCCCCGGTACCACAGGTAACAGTGCCAGGCATGGTGGCTCACACCTTGTAATCTCACCACTTGGGAGGAAGAGGCAGGAGGATTGCTGTGAGTTCGAGGCTCGCTTGGGCTGCTTAGTGAGTTCAGAGCCAGCCAGAACTACAGGGGAAGACCTCGTCTCAAAAAAAAAAAAAAAAAACCTCAGAAGGGGAACAACTTGAATTTTCATCAACCAATGAATGGACAGACTGTGGTATGTCCATACAATGGAATGCTGTTTGGCAATAAAAAGAAGGGAAGTATTTTTTCTTAAGATTATATTTTTGCTTAGTACATGCTCACAGAACATAATTATTACTCACGGTGGGGAGCTGATACATGCACATGAGTTATAAATTCTATTTACATCCTCCCTCCCTCCATTTCCTGATCTTCTTCCCATTTGAAAAGGACATCTTCCCACATCCAATCATCTAGTTTTTATTTTGCTCTTCATCTGTACTTGGGTTTCTCGTATAAGAGAAACCATGAGACACTGAGCCTGTTTGTTTGATTTATTTCACTTATATTATCATCTCAAGATGTATCCATTTTCCTAGAAATTATTGATATATGCCGCAATGGGAATGCACCTTGAAAACAGTCATGTTAAATGGAAGAAGCCAATTACAAACACCTCATATTACAGAATTCAATTTCTGTGAAATGCCCAGAATAGACAAATATACAATGGCATCAGTAGATTCGTGGTTACCTAGTGCTGCGGGCAATGTAGGGTTGGTGAGAATGGCAATCGCGAGGTGCAGGCTCCTTCCGAGGATGAGGGGCTATTCTAAAATGCCTCTCATGACAAATGCACAACTCTGCAGAGAACTCATTCACTCACTTGCACACTTCGGACAGAGGGCTACACAGGATAAATATTATACTCCAAGTAACCAGTGCTAAGAGATGTCGAAAAACTCCACTCTGAGAGCCCACAGTACCAACTCTCATTAAGAACACACACTTGTCCACCATAAACACCTGTCCCCTAACCTGGGCACCTCGGAGCCAGCCCTGCTGCTGGCCCAGAGTCACCAGGCTTCTCCTCCCTCACTGCTCAGTGGCTTTCTTAGGAATGACCAATAAACAGGAATTTTACAAAATTCACAAGCCTAAGCTCACTGGCTCCTCACAGGCGAGAAGAGGAGGGCGGCGAGGCTGGGAGGGTTGGAGAAGGAGAGCGCGGGACCAGGTGTCCCCGGCCTCCTTCCTCCCCTCTTCACCTCTCCTGGAAGGCAGACGGATCGCACCAAGGACACTCAGAAGGAAAACGGATCGCACTGAGGACGCTTCGACATCCAGAAGGCAGGAAATATCTCCTGAGTACTTTACAAAACATGATACCACAAAAATAAAAATACTCACAAGCACCAGTGGACCATTTGGAGAGCTAGGAAAGGGCACCACCACAAAAGGAAATCATATGGCTGATGGCTGCACAGTTGTTTTCCTCCTCTACTTGTTAGCAGAAAAAAAATAACGAGCTGCTGAACCTTTTGGCTTTAATTTCAGCACAGTTCTCAGTTAGGATTCAGCGTGAGGAAGCGTTTCTGCCTCAGCACCTGAATAATTCACAAGTGCTCAAAATACCCACAAGCACCAACTTGGGGCGAGCCCGCTCCGTGGCGCGAGCTGCTAGGGTGCAGTGTGTCGTGTCCTCACCGTGCGGGGCGGCACCCACCCGCCTCTCGGCAGGGTCTCCCCGAAGTCACTGCTCAAGACTGACATATCTAGGGGTTCAGAGCTCAGCCCACCAGTCACTCACTGTGGGACTCAGGAGACGGCAAAGACTGGAGGATACTGACTTTCCCTTCAAGGCTACTTCTGAGAATTAAGTAAGACGAAAGGTACTCAGCACAGGGGCTGCGAATACCAAGTACTCAACAACTGGCAGTTAGCACTATCATGGCTGTTATCACTTGGGGTTGCATATTCATTTATTTATTTTTTCCCCAGCCAATACTCTTATGGAGCCCTGACAGTGGTGCACAGCCCGGGTCAGGGTAGCACCCTTGTCTTCTGAGAGCTCCCAGTCTGTGGGGAGGAGCAACAAAAACGGCCTTACAATGAGCAAGTTCATAAAAGCCCCGGCCCTGTGAGCAGAGGCAACAGGAACGTGACAGGGGCTGGAAAGGACTCCTCAGGTAAGAGACTATTCGCGCTCTGTGGGGAGACTGCTTACTGCCGAGCAAGTCACTGGCCTCGAGTCCTGCTGACCCCTTCTGCAGAAAGGGCACAGCCTGCCGTGGCCCAGTACGTGACACGCAGTGCTGGCGTGGATGCTAGGGAGCACATCTCTCCCGGAGGCCAGGCCCCCATGCCTGCTGCCGCCCGCTCTCCAGAGCCCTCTGGGATCGAGTCACTACTCCTTTGGAGGCTCTCACACATCTGATGTCTTTCAGCATCTCTGACTTCACACTCACTGCGAGCACAGAGTCTAAGCAGGGCCGTGGGGAGGAAAGGCCGGCCCGCACACACAGAGGTGAGCAGGGCAGGGAGGCAGGCGCAAGAGGCCCTGCCGTTCCAGTCAGACTGTGGGGGACATAGAACCACGTGACAGGAGCTGCCGTAAGATTACTCCCCCAAATCCAGGGTGTGACCGTCAGCCATCCAGCACAAACACAGAGCACCAAAGAGAGGGCAGGAGCTCAGGAAACACCTCAGGCACCAACACACCTGGCGGCTCTTAGCAGGAGCCCACACGAAAAACAGCACACTTGCCCTCGGGCTCAAGAGCTAGCCAACCTGGCCCTACGGAGTACTCCTCCCGGTC
The DNA here is from genome assembly GCA_004026965.1 of Petromus typicus. Lineage (NCBI taxonomy): Eukaryota > Metazoa > Chordata > Mammalia > Rodentia > Petromuridae > Petromus > Petromus typicus. The sequence goes on from PVIR01020029.1 coordinate 6,633, forward strand.
ACTTTTGTCCAGATGAACTGTACCCCAAAGAGGTTCCTGGAATCCCTAAGCAGTCAGTTTTGTTTTCTAGAAGGAAAAAGAACATTCTGGAAAATATGCATCCCCAAAAGAACCTGTGGGGAGTGGAAGCCCTGAAGAATATGCCTCAAGTCTGATGTAGGAAGATAATTTATTTCTCATTAGGCACTCCTCTGGACTATTTGAAATTTTATTATTTGCCTTTATAATCATTATTAAAGAGAAAGGACATTATCTACAAAATAAATGATGGAGAGCAAGAAACTGATTTGACAGGCTCTGTTCATTTACCAAGAATTCCAGGGTCCAGGCTGGCCACGGTGGCGCGTGCCTGTGGTCCCACCGCCTGGGGGGCTGAGGGAGGACAGCGCAGGTGGCCCCCTCCTTCCTCTGGACTCCAGGTGTTCCTGAGAGACTTCGGCACTGCACGAAAACCTAAAATCTCTTCCAACTTTCTAAGTCATCTCTAAAAATAAAGACATATATATTTACTCTAAAATTGTAGTTTGAAAATTACAAAAGTAACACACAAGACTCAAACGACACAGGTGTAGAGAAATCGAATTTTCTGGTACCGCTCTCCAGGGGACCCCCTCCCTCCTGCCGTCCAGCAACAGCCACTGAGGCAGCTGACACTCTGGGCCCAGGATGGCAGCGACAGACACATACAGCTGCTCAAATTTGAATGAACTAAAACTAAGTAACATTGGAATCTCAATTCTGTCCCGTCAGTCAAGTGTGGCTAGTGACTACCAAACTGAACAGCACAGATGGAGAAAGGTTTCCACAACATAAAATTCCACTAGAAAACCGCCTGCCCAGCAAGAAGGACCCCTGGCTGCTCTTCCCACGTCTTTCCAACTCACTCACTGAAGCCTCTACAGTCACTTGGGCCGGGCCCTCGCCACCGGCTCAGGGCCACACGAAGAGGAACTGGGTGAGTGATCACCACGAGGTCTACCAACCCACTGGTGTACAATTAAGACACGCTCTTCCTTGACAGGATCAGCGAAGGCCACGGGCCAGGGAAACATCCCACTCCTAACAGCACACCGAAGTGTGACTCCTTAACTAAGAACTCACAAGCTCTAACAGCTCTTCCAGTGGTGCATTTTCAAAACACATTAGGGTCTTCAAAGACCAAAGACCAAACCACCCATAACTGACGGAGAAGCCAATCTACTCCTGCAAACACTTCTTCAAGTCACTGAGCCCATTCAAACCCCCCTAGGGGCATTTGTCTTAAACACCCCCTAACACACAGTGGGGGCCAAAGACACACAGGGGCCAGAGCTGTCTCCTAGGCTCCAGCTATCTGTCCAGCGACCGGCCTCATCAGATAACTGCCAGACCCTGAGCACAGGCATCTCTGCTACTTCACAAAATTACAGGCATTTCTTTCAGCCCCCAGCAAGTGCCAGGCCTTTCTCTACACTTACCCTTCTCCTAGAACATCCTTCCCTTCTTAACCGAACACTTCCTCAGCACACTCCTCAGAGGACTGGCCAGGCACCATCTCCTTTTTCTTTAAAGTTCACCTCAGACATCTCTCTCCCAGAAAGCCACCCTGGCCCTTCCCAGGCACTCAGGACTCCTGGGCCCTGTCAGGATTTCTGTGTGGTTCTCACCATGCAGGGCAGGGGTATGGATTGGCTCTGACATCACATGTTACAGCAAAGTGCAACTTTTGCTGGGTTATTACACGAAAAGAGCCAAGTTCATAAAGAAGCTTTTACATTTTAAGTGTAAGTGAGAAAGTTTCATTGATCTATTTCAAAGAACTTCCTTTTAAGAAGTGTGACTAAAAGGGAAAAGGGGCATGGGGGGGTGAGGAGACGCTGGAAGAAAGGGTTAGAACTAGAGGAGGATCATGCCTTCCCCAAGCCACACTCTGACGTTACCCTCGGTCCACTATGAACCCCAGCATCCAGGTGTTTGTGTGTCACAGTGGGGCCACCTCGATTCATCCATGTGTCTGTCTTCTGTACAAGGCTAGCAGAGATGCAACTGTACTCATCGTCTTACTGCTGTGGGTGCCAGAGATGCCTTCTTCAATTCCTTGCACCACTGTCCATGGTTATTTCCTGCAGCCTCTATGATCGCTTTCCCCAGCCCTCTCTGTTGTTCTCCAGACACCCTAACAGGGAGCAGGGTGAGCTGCCCTGGAAGAGTATAACTTCCTGAGCTATGACTAAGAAGGATGCGCCTCACCGATAGGTTTGCAAAGGACCACAGGTCATGCAACCATCACTGCCACTAAGAACACACAGAAGTTTAAAACTTTCACCACAAACCTGCAAAGTCCGATGTCCTTTGGATATGACATGTACTGGATGGATGGATGGATGGATGGATGAGAAACTAAATATTGGATTCTTTAAGTACTGAATTCTGACCTCGGACTAAAATCTCCTAAGGAGTAAAGACCTTAATCAATCTCTCTTTCCTAACACCATGAAGTTATTTTATATTTAACAACTGGTCAATACACCGAGGAAGGAAAAAGCTGGCATCTCATACTCAGCCAGGACAATAAAGGAAGCCCAGGGAAAGGGAGGAAGGGATCTTTAACAATACATATTGGCTAACAGCATGAAAAGCCTCCCTTTCTCTAATGGAAGCACAATTTGGAGAGAACCCTGAAACAGCTTCCTCTCTGTGGCATATCATTAAAATCTGCTTTGTTCTTCTAATTTGCTATTCTCAAATTACCACAGTGCTGCTGGCACTGCAGACTCAGGCTTCAAGGCTGCCCTGGAATCACTGTACAACTTCTCCTCCTCTTTTTCCCCTTTTAATCAGCACTAAACCAAGAAGATGCCATCTACACCTGGTGAAGAAACTACAGCTCCAAATCTGGAGGCAGAGGTGTCATTCAAGGTGCCCCCCCAGGTGGCAGGATGCCCTCAGCAGAAACACACGTCCCTTGAGGTTCGGGAACACAAGAAATGAGGCTATCCATGACAGGGCACCAGGTGGTAGGAAAGAAGTGTTTTTCCACCTCTGACTCTAGAGATTTTATTACTCTTCTGTCTAACCCTTCAAAGCAAACAGAATCAAACAAGACTGTAGCTACTGCCTAGCCAAACACGTGTACATACACACACACACACACACAGAAACTTTGTTTTCATACTTTTGTGTGGGTCCTCCAAATACCATTCTAAAGACAGCCCCTCCTAAAAGTAAGCTAACTTAGGTGATAGATACGAAATTCCATTAACATCATCCTTACTTTTTTTCTTTAATTTCTTGGGAGTAAACTTGAAATATCAAACTAGAAACAAATTCCGTTCCGTGCCAAACAAGCAAAGGACACTAATTATCTACTTAGGTTACATAGCAAAATATTCACACATACGTACAGAAACAGTGATAAGAGATTCAGATTAGATGGACTGAAATGTTCCTTTTGAGTATACTGTCAGCCACAGGTTCCTAAAGAAGGTAAGGAGGGAGAAGTATCTAAATTTGTGTTCTCCCATGACAGTACTAGGACATCGATGTGCTTTCTCTTCTCAAAGGGGGATACACCTATGGTTCTTCTCTCATGTAATTAAAAACGTTGTCAGAGTAAAAGAAAGGTATCACTTAGACGATTGAGAAAAGGACCCAGAGCAAACCTAAAACTTAATACACAATACTCCATCTTAATCTTGCTAAATATGAATGCTTAGGGAAATCACGCTATCTCTGGATTTTAATTTAGTCATCTAAAGTACTGTGGTACTTCTCAAGGATATCAAGAGGAATAGAGGAGAAAGGTTGTTACTAAACAAAGAACCAATAAATCCTAAAGCCACCATAAAACTGCAGACAACACCTACATAAGACACAGACCACAAAGACCAGCAGTGTGTTGGGGCCAATGGCAGTAGGACGTGTACAGACCCACCCAAAAAATAACAACAGCTAGAAAAAACAGAGAAGAGGTATCAGCCAACTTGTTAAACAGGCTTTTGTCTTCCTTTTTTAACTAAAGCTAGTTAATTATTAATTTTTTGTAAGCCGCGTAATTTTATCATGACCCCCACTAATAAATGATACTGTGTTTGTGTGTGAAGACCCTGTTTCAGTAAATCTTGATTTCATAAGTCAGTGTTTGCCATCACAGTCTGAGCTCTGATGTAACAAATTATACTTCTGAGGTGAGATAATAAACCAAACCCTGATCTATTAACATGATAATTAACTTCCCGTGCTACAGAATAATTATATTTCAAACCCTAGCATAATGCATGGCTATAATCAGACAAAACTGTATTGTAAACCTAAGATTCAGGTCATTAAATTACTTATAATAGTAAGTATTTATTTGAGTGATTTTATAGAACTTAAAAAACATCTGCACAGGAGATATCTGAAATATAAATAAAAGATAAATTATTGCAGTAAAATCTGCAAAGCTGTTCCTCAAAAGAATATGCTTCATTTTTACCACATTGATAGAATTTTTAAATGTATTATCTATTTAATGTTCATGAAACTATCTCAAAGGACAACTCAGAACTGCAAAAGTGGAGAGACGTCTTCTTCACTTGTTAGTCCAAACAAAATAAGACCTGAGGGTTAACGACAGTAAAACGCTTTTCCAGTGAAAACCACAGTCTGCCTGCCCGGTCTGCAGAAGAGAGACAGCAGACCTTGCTCTTGTTTAGATCACAGTTTACTAATAAGAAAGCACAATGAAGTCCTGTAGAAGGAATTCCCACACTCTTAATCCATTGATTCTATCTACTAGGATGCACCAAGCAGAAGTACAAGCAAGAACAGAAAGATTAGTCATGGCAGTTTCATCCACAGTGGCTTCTACTGCCACATGTGAGGACCCTGCGTGGTCTTGTCTCCACCCCAGAACTCTGTCTCTGGTCATTTCCATTCCTTGCATCCATGGTGGACTGGGAATTCTCTGCTCAAATGCCCTGCAGGCACCTCAAGACCAGAATACCCAAAGGAAACTCACCACCCCTCCCACCCTGCTTCTCTTTCAGACTTAGTCAGACCTGGGGTCAGTTTCAAGGGTGCAACCTGTACATTTTCTCAGGAACTCATGCTTCAAAGAGCCTGCACTTGGTTTAAGCAGATCGACTACCGCCATCTTGGAATTATTCATAATTTTTGAGTAAGGAGCCCTGCATTTTCATACTGCACTAGAGAGATGTGATCAGTCCTGTCTCTCCTAGAACAGTATCACCACTACCTCTGTCACTGAAGCCTCACCCCAGACGCCCCTCCCTTCACTTCCAAATCCAGGTGTGCCATGGCATGCCAAGGCTGTACACCAGGCAAGGTCAGTACATCCCCTTGTCCTGAGGCATCAGTCAAGGCACATCCACACCTGAGACACATACTGATGCTCCATCTGCTACAGATGCCTGCTTTTGCTCTTCCACCTGCATACATCTGTCTCCGTAGCAGTCATTTTGTCCTCAAGTCACTATCTTGTCTATCTCTCAATTGATTTCACGGTCAGCCTCCTGACGGCTGGTTTTCTCTTGGATCTCGACTTCCCAGCTCGGTGCTTCTCACAGAGAAGATATTGAACAAATACTGAGTAAAGTTGATTTCTCAAATCTTTACTCCACTTTTGAAAAGCATAACAGCCTGATCTATACAAATGTTCTTTGTTTGTAGAATGAACTTGACACTTCTTCCTACAGCAACCCATCCTTCCCATGCAGTCCCTTCAGGGAAAGTTGCCCACACAACAGCTCCACAGCTTACGCTGCAACTGGAACACCCTGTGCACTGTCTTCCAGGGCCACTGTCCTCAGGGCCACTTTTGCAAGTGAGAACTGGGGCCCATCCCTCTGGGGGCTTCCGGGCACAGTATGGCTTTTACACAATGGCTCATTCATGCCAGGTTATAGCCAGAGTTCCTCAGCAATGGAACCAAAAGTCCCGGACACAGGAAAGCAAGGGACAGGAAGATGTCTTCACCCCAGTGCTCCACGCACTCACAGCAATACTCGGCACCTCGTTAAACCTGCCGGCACAGAAAGTCCTGCAGAAAAAAAATTCTTCATTTGGGTGGGACATCAGGATTCACTCCATCCCAGCAACTCCATCTGCTTAGCACGTTAGCCTGAGAGAGACACAGCAGGTAGACTTCTCTGGAGTCACACGTTCACTCAAACACTCCCGGAACCTCTAGGGAGACAGACACACTGGTGGAGGCACTATGGAAAGAGGTGAGAGGAGCAGTGTCCCATTCAGAGACATTAAGAATCTTATTATGAGACAGACTCATTCAACGAATGCCCTACTGTCCATAGACGAGGCAACAAGCATCGTCTAGAAGTGTGTTCCAAGTGTGACGTTTCCCAAGAGCTTTGCCTCAGCATCTGTACCTATGCAAGAGCACAAAAGATCACACTTCAGAAACATGGTGCTTACACATTCCTCCTGGAGCTCAACTCTGACTCCTTTTAGCTCAAATCCAGTTCAAATCAAACCTCAGCTTCGAAATCTGCCCTGACAGCTCCTACCCATAATCCCATTGTTCTTCCCATCTCTCAGTCCCCATCCAGCTCCCTGCTACTTCGTGGTGGGGACAGAGGACCTGAAGTTCTTCAGCACACAAATCAAAAGAAGATCTGTGAGTGGCCCCAGACTCAGCATCTTTGCCATGTGAATCTATTCTGTCTTCCATGGAATAAATTCTGATACTTCCATCCTGCCATATTTTTTCAGTTTCCCCAAAATGTCTACTCAAAAAAAAAGAAGTCATAAGAATTTAAGGTACTAAAGGACCCGATTCAAACAGTTTACATGTGAAGCACAACGCATCGCTGCTGCACATTTTCTACAACCAAAAGAGGAGTCTCAATTAGCACCTGGCTTGGTCTGATGACTGTATGTCAGATATAGCTGAGAATAAAGAGAGAGAGAAGCACTAACACGGCGAAGCCTGGTCTTGTACTCATCCTAACACTGTAGCACACGGACACACACAAGAGAACAAGCACACGCACAAGTGTACGATTACCACCAAGAATTTTGTTCAGTTAGCATCCTTTCAGTTACCTGCAATGGGACAGTCAAGACGTGTAAGAGTTCTATTTTATTTAGGACTTTGTAGAATCCTCTGGGAAATGTGAGGAGTTTATGGTCACCTATACACAGCAACTCTTAAGCTTATAACCTTCAAAACTGCTTTACACTAGGGATCCACAGAACTTTTGTAAATATGGGTGGTATATGTCAATATTTACTGAGAATTTTCTGAATATTCAGTTGTTAATCCATTCAAAAATAACAATAATAAACCCACTACACATTAACATAAATGGTAGATATTATGGGAAATAACTATATTCTACAAAATAAGAAATAGTTTTGAGCTGAGCTCGGTGGTGCAGCCTACCCTGAGTCTGAGAGAAGCCTGGGCAACACTGAAAGATCCCATTTCAAACACTAATACTAGTGATAATAATTTAGTGTGAAAGTAGCACTGTTGTGCGTTTTTGCAAACCCCTGTAGTGTCAGCCTCAGCAGAGCTGGGTGCTCACATATGCTATCAGAGTCCCTCGGCCCTGGAGACACAGTGTGAATGGCAGAGGCAAGCAGTGTTTGGCAAGGCAGGCAAGACTGCTCTGTACAGCACAGCTGGATGTCCGTGGACAGAGCAAAGCTGGACATCTGGGTCACACCATATACAAAGATTAACTCAAGGTGGGTCAAAACTTCAGGGCAGCTGTAGATGCACACAGGTTTACTCTGGGGTGATAAAACATTCTGGAATTAGATTGTGGTGATGGTGTACAATCTTGTGATGATACTAAAATTCACAAAATGATACACTTTAAATGGTGAATTTCATAATAGGCAAACTACATCTCAATTTTAAAGATGGATCAAAGTCCTAAATGCAAGAGCTAAAATGATGACACAGAAGAAGACATAGTCATAAATCCTCATGGTCTTGGATTGGGCAATAGTTTCTTAGCTATGACACCAAAAACACTATCACCTATCTATCTATCTATCTACCTATCTACAAAACTTCATCAAAGTTAAATTTTTTTGGTAGTTTTTTGGTACAAGAGAGTAAAGACAGCCTACAGAATGATGAAGAAACTCTATCACCATTATATAAGGGGTCTGTATCCACAATATACTGAAAAAACCTTATAACTCAGGAATAAAAGACAATCCAATTTAAAAATGGGCAAACAATCTGAATTGACATCTGTCCAAAGAAGATACACACATGGCTAATAAGCACATGAAAAGAGGCTGAACATCATTAGCCATCAAGGAAATGCTAACGGCATTGGGGAAATCAAAATCACAATGCGATGCCACTTCAAAGCCTCTTAGGATAATTATAATCTAACAGACAGTAACAAATTTGGAAGAGGAATGCAAAATCTGAAACCTTTTTATCCATACTATTGATGGGAGTGTAAAAAGGCAGAGCTGCCTGGTAAAACAGTTCAAAAGTTATTCAACGGATTAAACAGAGCTGCCACGTGACCCAGTCCTTGCACTCCTAGGTTTCTACTCAAGAGAAATGAAACATGCACATACACCACAACTTTTCCAGGACTATTCATGGCAACATTATTCATACGCCCAAAAGTAAAAGCAACCCAAATGTTCATCAGCTGATAAACGGACAAAGAGAAAGTGATATATCCTTGCAGTGGACTAAACAGACACAGAGAAAGTGGTGTGTCCATGCAGTGGACTATTATTCAACAAGAAAAAGACCTAAAGCACTGATCCAAGCTACAGTGTGGACGAACTTTGAAAACACAGCACTAAGTGAGAAGAGACCTACATAAAAGGCCAGACAATGTCACTGTCGTCCTGACCGGTGTGGGACCCTCCCAGCAAAAATGGTGTCTTTTGCATACAGCAGGGGTCCGCTCAGGGGCCCTGCTGCCCTCAGCCAACCGAGCAGACGACCACAGAGAAAATCTAGGGTGGGACGTACAACCTCCCGGCACCGCAGAGCCGGTGTCATCTGCACACCAGCTCTGACCGGCCTGGCCACTCTGACCCCGAGCACCCCACCAGGTCCCTTAGCATTATACTCCACCCAAACCCTATAAAAGCCTAATTTCTCCTCTGGCCTGTTGCTGATCTCACTCTCCACCTCAGCCTGCCTGCGCCTGGGCAGAATGAATCAGCTCATATTGTCACACTAAGCCTGCGTCTGGAGGGCTTCTCATGAGCCCTTTGTAACATTCATTCACCACCTTCATAACGCGCCCAGAGTGAACAAATTCACAGAGACAAGAAATGGACTGGTGGTAGCCTAGGACAAGGAATTCTAGGGGGAAAAGGGGACTGACTGCTAATGGGCAACACTTAATGACAGTGATGTCTCAAAGTGACAGTGGTGATGGATCCACAACCCAGTGAATGTACTACATGGTTTACTTTAAGTGAAAGCATTACATGGACCATCTGTTATATCTCAATAGAACTGTTAGCCAAAAACACCTTAGCACAATTTTGAAAACATTTTGAACTTCATACACCCCAGGGAAAAATTCTAGTGGGTTATTTTCCTAAGAGCCCTTTGCTCTGCTTTCTACCCCAGAGAACTCAGCTTCTAGTACACACTCTTCCCCACGAAGACTAAGGGCAGGAGGGGCGCTGTAAGCACCCCGAGTCCCAAGATCCATTCTGGTAGCCTTAAGCTAACTAGCACTCTCCCTTCCCTGCCATGATAACCGGCTCAGGTGGGGCGTGACCACAGAGGTCTGCTCAGACCGACGGCAGGACTTGTGTCTGGAGCCCTGGTGCAGCACAAGTGGTGTCTTGTTCCCCCAACACATGCTCTGTGCATACATGCCTGAGGATGAACCAACAGCAAGGCCGGTAGAGGCAAGGGAGTCCCGGGAAACAGAGGTAAGCCTCCAATTTAAGCCTCCTGAATACACAGGCCAATAAATATCTTTACGGTTAATGCCAGTTTGAAGATCAACCCAGACCACTGAAATGACATGGCTCTCTTTTCTCAATATACACTTAATACAAAGAGCTAAGCCACGCATCAAGGCTTAAACAACAGTGCTGGGTCACAGCACAGTATTTAATGAACCAGCTCCCCCTTTTATGCCTTTGTGTCTGAGTCTCACTAGATTCTGAATGCAATGTAGATGAGCTTGGTAGAGAAGTGTTGGGCTGCCCTCACTAGCAGAGATGACGTGGCTGCCGTGTGGACCTGGCTTGGATTTCCTGGCAGGACAGTGATGGGACCCGATATTCTGCCGTCACACACGTCTGTAATGAGATCACACAGTTTCATTCCACAGAAAAGGACATACAGCTCTCTTCCAATCAAACTGATTAGAATAGTATTTATATGTGGGTGATACTCAAACACGACATGTTTGCGCATGTACTATCTCAAAAACCAAAGGAGGCTGATTATTGAGGAATTACTATGCCCATTTTACAGACGGAGAACAGGAGGCCCAGTGATTTACTCTGGGTCTTACACAATCAGAAAATGACAGTGTCTGCCCTTACAGTCACTAGATTCTGAGTCAAAACCTTTCCACTACTTAAGGGTCACTGTAATATATCATCACATAATACTCAGACAGCTGTCACTGTTTTTTTGCGTCTCTTACTGTGGGCTGAATCCTACTCTAAGCACTTGACATATCCCTTCATTGATCCCTTCCGTGATCTGTGCCCTCAACATCCTTGCTTCACAGAGTAGGAAACTAAGGCTAACACAGGAGTGCTTAGCCAGTGTCACCAGGCTAGTTGGCGGCAAAGCCACGGCTCAGACCCAAGCCCTGAATATATGCCCCATGGAAGCACAAAGCCGGCCCACTGCACACAGCTGCACCCGCTGGACAAGCTGCCCCAGCTGCCCAGGATGACCCGGTTCAGTAAGGTTAACACAATCCACAAGTGGTTGTCTAGTCACTTTTCTTCTTCTGAAACCAGATCATAAAAATATTTGCTAAAGTTGAGCCATGGCTTAGGTAACATCTTACTAAACCCTTCTGAAAGGTTTATTGTAAAAATTAATTACAACCCAATGTGACATATTCTGAAAGACATTACAGCTTGACTCGCTGACAGCTGCTCCTTGCTAACACACACACCTCGCCCCTGCATGACGGCAAAGCCCACCTCCCATTCAAGAGGCCAGCCAGCGGCTCGCCTTCCTAGACCTTCTTCTGTAGCTTGGGGCAGAGGAATGTGAGCCAGTCACGGCCAGTGGAATCTGGTGGGAAGACTGATATTAGAGGCCTCCAGGAAAAAAATGTATGAGGAAATACCTCCTCGATTTGGATGAGGTTGTACCTGACATTCAGTGCAACCACTTTGCAACCATGGTGACTACAGTGGCAATATGACATGGCAGAATGGGGAATGGAAAGCACCAGCTCCTTGCCAAGGAATGGAACATCCCTGCAGCTGTCCAGCCTCTGGACTGACCGCTGGTAAGATAATGAGTGTCCCTATTATTCAGGACACTTTACCTTGGCTGTCTCTTACCTGTATCCAAATGCATCCTTGCCCAGAAGTGCCAAGAAGCAATGCCTCACAGAAGAAAGGGTGGATTTTGAGTCAAATGACCTGCATTCTAATTCACTTACTGGCCAGGTAACCCAATTGTTTATCCTGTCTGAAAATCTCATTTTCTGTATCTGTAAGATTGAGATAGCATGTAATAATATCAATAAAATGAAAAACCACATGTGATAATGTGGACATCACTACTTGGCCAACAATAATGTTTTACTCAAATAAATTATTCTGAAGAATAATTAAACTGTAATTACTCTAAACTCTAGCTATCTATCTCATCCAAATCCTGTCTTTTACAAATACGCAATAATTCCCTTAACACATAACTGGCTGGTGACATAACAAAACCACACATCCGATTCCAAATCCATTGCTGTCATCCTCACCTTGCATCGATACGTAGTGATCTAAATGAGACACTGCCATCAGCATTCATTCATTCAACTAGAGCTTAAGGAACACAGACTATATGCCAGGTACGACCCCGGGTACTGGAGACTCAGTGACAAATGCATCGGTAATGAAATGCTCCGGCTCCCATGAATTTAACAACAGTTGCGGAAGGAAATTATCCAACCTACCCGTGCATCTAGTTTTACTCACTCTGTATATACTAAGTGCTATGCTAAGATCATCTGCTATGTCCCAGGCACTTTGCACAACTGCCGTTCAAATATAAACACAAATTTCCAAGCAATTTCAAAGACATCCACATTTACTAGGCTCTGCGAAAGGATGAAAAACATGGAAAGTCTATACTTTCCTCAAAAAGATAGTATTAAAAATGGCAAATTCATTAGAAAGGCCAGCATCTGAAAGCCTGGCAGAAGATGACCAGAACTGCAGCCTGATTCGAGCGGCAATACCAACCGGAAGCACACCGGTGCTGGGCTGCGTCCTTCTCTGCGCTCAGACTGGAAGAGCCGGGGCAGCACTGAGCAACCTCTGCCCTCCGCAGGCCTCTTCTGCGGACCTGGGCTCCTGCTGGCCTCCCTGTCCATCTGCAATTCCTCTTTCACCCCATGTAACTCTCCATCCACCAGTGACAGGACTGACCCTACACCCTGCGGCTCGTTCGGACCTCCTACAAGAACTGGCCACCAAGCTGCTAGTCTTGGAAGTTTTCTTTGCCAAAATATCATCTGGAAAAGAAATATTTAAATGCTGTTGTTTTGTAAAAGCTGCTTCCTATCATTCACATGAAGCCTCCTGGGGGAGAGGGGACAACAAGACTCCTGTACTCGGTCTCCCTGCCTTGTGGAAGGCGTAGCTCCAGACAGCACCTCATTGCGCCAGCCCCTCAGCACCACGCAGAGCACGGCCCTCAGCCTCTGGCCCGTTCAGACGGCATCCTCCCGCGCACAGGGAGAATTTGAGGGCGCCACACTCTCCATGCAGAAGTATACACAGTGTGCACGACCTAAGGGGCACGTATCAGCAAAGCTCCCTTGAGGGCGGACACCGAGTCACCTTCCAGTCGGCCCCAGCTCTCTTCCTAGCTGTGGACACACTACTTGTGCTCTCTGGCAGGGAGGGCCGCCTTGCCACTGGGGTCGCAAATCCCAACAGGCTTAGGTCCCCAGGTCGAGTCCTGTGCGTTATGGTCATCTACATCAGGGGCTAGAAATTTTTCTGCAAGTGAAACAGTGACAGTGAGTTACTATGCCAAAGACATACACAGGCTGTGCAGCCAGGCAACTCCAGATTTGAATGTCCACAGCTCACCTGTTTTCAGAGATGCAGCCTTGACACGGCACTTAAATGCTCCGCTGCTGAGCTTTCTTATTTAGAAACCGGGAACCACGCCTACCTCAAAGGTCTGTGAGGGGCTTACCCGCCATGGGTATAAAGGCCAGCGCACAGAAGATGCTCAAAGAGGGTACCCAGAGCTATTCGTCTGGTCTCAGACAACAGTCCTGAGGTTCCCACGGCCCCGCAGCCACCACCGCAGCCCGCTCGGCCCCTGCCAACAGCACCCACCTCAGCAGCTCACTGTCCACGTCCGGATGCTCGCTTACTAGAGAACAGGGACAAGCGCGCTGCCGAGGACGCACCCCTGGGTCTCCCCACTTCCGGGCTTCACGGACAGCGCTCCTATACCTGGAGGGAACAGGGCAACTAACTCGGGCAGAGCCCGCAGGGCAGTGGTGCCCGGGTCAGGCGGGCGGTGCGGGCTCCCGGGAAGTGCCTCCGGCTGTCCGGCTGTCCAAACAACCCTTTTACTCACCACTCGGAGAAGGGACGAGGGAGGGCCGGGAAGAGCGAGAAGGAGGAGGAGGAGGAGAGGAGAGAAGAAGGGGACGCACAAATGGGTTTTTCCAAAACAAGCCCTGGTGACTGCAGAGGTTTTTGTTTTGTTTTTGGAATCTTTTGGTTCCCTAAGCAAAGGGGAAATCTTTGTAACCTGATACCTGAAAGTAGAATTTCAAATCCTTGTTTGGAATACTCTAGGAAATATGAGGCCCAAAACTATCGAAAATAACATCTTTTAGTTCATTTTAAATGGCTAAGTGATCATCACCACTGGAGGGGGCGGAGAAGACATAAAAAGATATACCATAAATTTCTTTCATCGATGGATGCTAAAATCAATATTTCAGAATGTGCCATTTTAACCCCTTGGCGTCAGTTGGACCGTAACTCAAACTTTCAAAACTGTGAACAGGCTAGGAAAGTAATGCTTCCCAGAACACCAGACAAACAGGTGTCCTTTGGGGATCTATTTCAGCCAAGGCAGGTTTAGCTCTGAGGGAGGAAGTCAGCTCTACCTGAGATAGGGCCGGCCAGGGCTGAGAGAGCCCGGGGCAGTGAGCCGGTGCGCCAGCCCTGGGGCGCCCTCACCACCCCCAGTCACCTGAGGGCTTAAGCTAAGGGCTCTAACCACTCTGGCATTCCCAGACGGCGAACGCGGAGCACCTCTGCGCCGCCACGGTGGCAGCAGGAAAGGTCTATCCTGCTAATTCCTTTATTATTAAGTTCAGCAGCACAGCTTAGCTCAACGAAATTCAAGCTCCTCCAGAAAATTCAGCGGGCGCCTACTTTCCAGGGAGACCACGGGGCACCATATTCCTGACTTGAAACTCGTCCAGCTGTCAGCTCACAAATGAGCTGCACAGTCCCTGTTTCATAAACTCCTACTAGCAAAAAATTCTAAAAGAGGGAGAGAAAAAAGGGGGTGCTGCTGGGAAAAATCTCTCATTCATTCACAGTTAACGCAGCCCGGAGGCGGATTCCTGCCCCCTTCACCTCTCCTAGGCGCCGTTAGACTCCAAGACTTCGGGTAGTGGGAAGAGGGAATCCCACAAATAAATAATTAAACAGATTTTAAAGTCAAAAGCTGGCCGTGCAGAGTCCTGACACGACCTTTCAGGTCTGTGTGCGCAGGGGGGCACGTCTGGGGTACACTGCCTGTCTGTACATGCGTGTGCGCGGGCTCACACACCACACACCCTCGCAGCTCACACCAGCTCTGGGGCCCAAGACCCCACCAGAGAAGGGGGCTGCCTACAGTCCCGCCTTCCCCTAAACCCAGAGACTACAGGACCCTTTTCTCCGGGACCCGGGTGTCTGCAGGATTCCCACCTGCTGGCCCTACACACCCTCTTCCTCCCCAGAAACACTCAGACTTCACACAGTCCTTTCGGGGTGGCTTGAGTCCAGCACGACGCGCGCCCCATGCCTGGAGGCTGGAGTCCAGGGCTACCAGCTCCTCTCAGGCTGGGGAAACTTGGCCACTGCCTCCTCGGGGCAGCACAGGTCAGGCACAGGGGCAGCAGGCTTGGGCTGGCGGGCGCCTGGACCGAGCCTGGGCGCGGGAGGCAGAAAGAGAGAACCGGGCTGGCCCTGCCTCTCCACGTGGAGAAGGCAGGAGGATGAGTGGGCGACAGGCGAGCGTCCCCTCGGTCCGTGGGGCTCCCTGCTCCGGGTGGCCCCGGCAGCCGCCCCGCGCCCCAGCCCCGGGCACAGCGCGAGGCGCGCGGGTCCCAGCAGGGCAGGGCCGGCGGCGGAGGCGCGTGCGGAGCCTGCGGGGCGAGCCCGGCCGGCCCCCGCCTCCCCGGCGGAGCGGGCTTTCCCGCCGGCGCCCGGCGCCTGGGCTCCCCGGCCGCGCACGCCCACGCCGGAGGCCCCCGGCCCCGCCGCCGGCGCCCGACCCCGCCGCGCCTCCCCACCTGGATGTGGCAGGAGATCTCCGAGTCGTCCAGCAGCCGGATGGTGCATTTCATCTCCTGGCTGAGCGATTTGACGCTGGCGCTGCGAAAGTGGATCATCTTCATGGTCCCGCCGCCTCTCGGCACACAGCGGCAGGAGGCGAACATGCACCGCGGCGGGGGGCGGGCGCAGGCTGGGCGGGCGCAGCCTCGCCACGCACCGCCCGGCCCGGGCGCGGCCCCCGGACAGCTGGGCGGCGGCGCCCGCGGCCCCACGTGCGCCGGGGCGGGTCCCTGCGCCGCCCGCCTCCCGGCCGCCGCGCCGGCCTCTGCGCCGGCCGCCCGAGCCGAGCCGAGCCGCGACCCCGCGGCGCCACGCACCTCTGCGCCGGCGGAGGCGGAGGCGGGACGCGGCCCGGGCCCTGCGGTGCTGCTCGCCGCCGCCGCCGCTGCGTCAGGCCGGCTCGGCCCGGCCGCGCCCCCGCCTCGCGGCCTCCTCCCTCCGCCCTCCGCCGCCGCCCCGGCCCGGTGCTGCTTGGCCCTGCGCTGCCCGGCGCTCAGCTGGCCCGGTCCACCCGTGGGATTCGGCCCGGGAGCCGGCGCGAGCCCAGGACGACAGGAGGCCCGTGCGCGGCCACTTCGGGAACACCGCTAGTGTAACCAACCATTCTCTACCCTGGTGGGACTGTTAAACCGCGTTGCTTTGTTCATCGGATCTGTCCCCTTCCTTAAGAAATTGAGCACCTTGCTTCAGCAATTTCCCAGCTATGTCTTCCAAGGACTCAATGTGGTTCTTGGCTGCAGTGCAAGAAGGGACCCTCCCCCCTGACTCCAGCTGCCTGGGGTCCAAGGGTCCAGCAAATGAGATATGATTCATCCTGTTTATTACACTAATCCCTGGGGCCTGGGGACGCGGAATTCCAGCCATCTCCAGGAACTGTCCTCGCCAGAGTGGCTCAGGTCCGAGTATGACGTGCCCAATGCCTGGCCAAGGGGTGGCTGTCAAGGCAAAGCATCTGGAGCTCGGTGCAGCTGGGTTGTTCAGGTTGGGGAAACGCTGGAAAACCTCTTGCCCTGCTGTCCCCCTAGTAGTGTGGCTGGAACCCAGGGTGCTGTACATGAGTTATAATCCTGGCCTTTTTTTTAGGAGAGAGAGCCTCACAAATTTGTCCAGATTGGCTTCGAACTTGCCAGCCTCCTGCCCTGTCTCCATAGTTTCTGAATTATCTGGCCCTGCCACTCTTTCTTGAGCAGAACAGATCATTATAAAGCAGTGTTTGCTAGAGAAAGGGCTTGCTGCCAGCTCCTTGAAGGTTTGCCACCCTGACAGAGCCGGTTAGCCAGGGGCACAGCCTGGTCTGGAAGGAGGAGACTCCGTACATAACCTCATGAGAAGGTCTAGTGAATTGGCATCGGCTCCGTGAGGCCTGCATCACCCTTAGATTTCCCCCTCTGCCGCTCCTGCTCACCCTGATCTCTGCTCTAAACCTTGCAGGCGGAATTACCAGGCTAGCCCCAAACTGCAGCACCTGTCTAGACAGCCAGCTGGAGCATATTTTACAGAACACTGTGATAGCTGAATTATGGTTCTTAAATACTGATAGCTGTGGGCTCTGTGTGGAAAGGGTCCGGAAAGAGGTGAAGCTGATTCTTGGTCCAGCGAATGGCCAGTGTTGGGGAGCCTGGAAGACACTTCTTGCCTTCCAAGTGGAGAGTAACTGCAGTGGCGTTGGCTGTGAAAAGAGGCTGAGAAAGTGAGGCGAGGCCAGGAGCATGGAGGAGATTGCAGTCGTGCTCTCACACACCATGTGCAGATGCAAAGCAGCAGCGATGGGACCTGCTATGATCTGAAAACTGCAAACAATTGACTGAATCACCTCCCCTGACCCAGAGAGCAAAGAAAAGCCACCATCTAACCCAGGAGTACACTTCCCTCGAGGCCACACGCTCATCCGTGCTATGATGAGGACCTTCAGGGTCCACGAGAGTCACATCCACATGCTGCGGCTGTTATATCAGCTCTCAAGGAAGCAGAACAAGACTGACAAGAACAGCAAGGAGAAAACGGAGCAGACATCACCCAGTGGAGGGCTGTAAGAACAGAATTTTGAGAAACTGAGACAAACCTGAGATGGGTTACTTGGTCTGGTTAGGAATTAAAGCTGAGTTCCACCAAGCATAGAAATGTGTTCTGTGAGCCAGGGGAGGTGCTGGTGGCCAAACATCCAAGCACGGTCCCGTTCAGTCTACAAGACACAGCAGCGCACATGCAGCCAACGAAAGCCTGGTAAGTTACCTACGGAGATTCCCAGGTCTGAGCCAGTCCCCAAAGACACCCAGTGGGATTTGACAAGAGAGCAGTGGGTCCCGTGCAGAGCAGGGCATCTGTGGCGTGGTGGTGGCCATAGTGTCCGGTTCCTCGCGAAGCTGCGCACCACGCTCAGTGGTGGCCATCGCTGGTCTTCACCAAGGTCCCAACTCATGGTCACAGAAATTTGGTGAGCCACGGAGCGCTAACAAGTGGCCTGGCAGCAAAAGAGTGATTACCATAAATATTCCTATTGAGCTTTAAATATGTATTAATAGCTATGAAACTTGCTGATTAAAATATACAGTTTGGTGCAAAGCTACAAAATATTTACAAGATCTATATATAGAAAACTATAAAACTCTAGTGAAAGAAATAAAAAACTAGCCAGGTGTGGTGGTGCATGGCTCTGTTTCCAGGGCTCTGGAAGGCAGAGGCAGGAGGATCACAAATTCACACCCAGCAAATCTGAAAATAATTAAAAAGGGCTGAGGACATGGCTCGGTGTGAAGGCTCTGAGTTCAGTCCTTCCCTCCAAACACTCAAGAACTAAACAAACGGAGTTGTATTCTGTGTTCAAGGACGGGACTATGCAACACTGTCAGGATGTCAGCTATCGGTTCTTCCCCACTGTGAATTCGGTGTGGTCCAAGTCAAAATCCCAGCAAGTTACCTTGCAGATATTAATAAAGTTTTTCTAAAGCTTGTATGGGAGGGAAAATACTCAGAGCCCTCAACACATTGGTCTTCACCAATGTCCCAACAACACAATATTTAAAAAAAATTTTAGAGGACTGGTAACTACCTGACAGTAAAGCTACAGTAACCAAGACACTGTGAAATGGGAAAAGGACAGACAGACAAACCAACAGAATAAAACAAAGATCCAGAAATAAACCCATGTAAATCTAATCATCTGATATGTGACAGAGAAACAAACATCAACCCAGTGAAGAAAGGCTGTCTTTTAAACAATAGTACTGGAAAGCTAGCATCCGCCTGCAAAAAAAAAAATCTACATACAAATATGACATTGTTCACAAAAAATAACTCAAAACAGATTGTAGACCTATATGTAAAATATAGAAGTTCTGGAATATAACATATGAGAAAATCTAGGAAACCTTTGAGGTTAGTGGTAAATTTTTATTTAAATGTAAAAGCTTGATAAGTTGGATTCCACAGTGACACATACATACCGTGTTTACAGCAGTGCACTTCATGACAGCTAACTCTAGAGAGGAATCTATATATCCAGAAGCAGATGGACAGATACAGAAAACATGGTAGTTACACACAGAAGAGCACTACTCTGCCTTACAATCGGCTAAAGTGGAATCATTTTAGGGAAATGAATGCACCTTGAGACCATAATGTGAAGTCAGTCAGACAAACATCTATCACATGGCTTCTCTTCTACGTGAAACTCGGTATATAAATAAAGTACAAAATAAAAGACAGACAATGGGGAGTAAAAAGAGGGACGGAAAGAAAGTTATTGTAACCCAACACAGACAATGCATCTAAAAGTGTACCTTGACTCAGTATAACTGTTTTATGGGCCTTCCATGATTTTTGGCCTGTGAGTCTACATCTGTATTACAGTACCTAACTTTATAAGGGTTCATAAATAAATAAATATGATGCTGTCCAAAGGGGGGACGGGAAGGCAAATATCTGAGAATTGCTGTGTACATGTTCCTGTTGCCCACGGTAAACATGATCATTAGGTACTGCAAACATAAACTAATAACATTTTTCTTTTTAAAGTGTGATAAGGTGGACTTCATTAAAATTTAAAACTCTTGCTCTGAGAGGGACACTGTTCTGGAATAAGAAGACAAGCCACAGATTAAAAGAAAATATTTGCAAAGCATACGTTAGACAAAAAAACCTATCTCTAAAGTATACAAAAAACTTTTAAAACTCAATGACAAGAAAATAATCCAATGTTTAAATGGACAAAAATCTGAAAGATATTTCACAAAGGAGATATGCAAATGCTAAGTAAGTACAAGAAAAGGCTGGACCTCTGCATCGCTGGGGAATTACAAGGTGCTGTAACTCCTACAGGTGGTGGACTTGGAGGCCCTGACAACACCGACAGCGAGAGTGGAGAACGCCACCTCCGCTCGGGAACACAGTCTGGCAGCTTCCTACAAAAGTGCACATAGATTTACTATATCACACAGCTCCTCGGTAACTGAAGGAATGAGTTGAAATTTTATGTCCATACAAATCTGCAATGGATGCCAGGAAGTTCTTTCATAATTGCCCCAAACTAGAAGAAACCAAGATAAATGACTAAGCAAGCTTCTGCATTATAGAGGAGGATATTATTCAGTGGTGAAAAGAAGTGAACTCTCAAGCCATCAGAAAAACATGGAGAAAACTTAGATGTATATTGCTCTGAGACCAATAGGAAAAGGCTGCAAAATGTATGGCTCCAACTATGACATAATAGAAAAAGTAAAACAATGGAGATGGGCGGGGTGAGAGGTGACACACGGGACGTTTCTAAGGCAGCGAGAGTACTCTGGTTGAAACTCTGGTGGTGGCTCCGTGTTGCACACCTGTCAAAGCCATAGAACAAAAGCACTCCCCTGAATGCAGGCCGTGCACACCCATTTCACAGCGTATCGGTGCTGTCTCACCAAACACAGCAAGTGTCCCACTAGGAGGTGAGAAGTCTCGTAAGTGATGGGTCCGTCGTTTCCCACCCGGCTTTGCCACGCCCTAATCTTCTGTATCATTTCCACCTGAGAGACACCAGCCTGTATGGGCTGGAGGAGTTGAGGTCTTGTCTTCTAGAGCTTTTTGAAGCTGGAAGGGGCTGTAGAACCTACCTATTAGGAATTCCAGCTTGTGGCGAGATTAAGGGAAGGAAAATTTGTCAGAAAGTAATGAGAAAAGAGTTAATGACCCTGAAGCTGCTTGTTCGATGGGAGAAAGAATCTTGGGAATGCACCCAGATGTGGGGAGCACCAGAGACATATCTAAAGTCCCTTGGGGAAATTTAAAGACGGAGAGGGAAGACAACAGGGCCGCCCTGAAGCCCCTGTTAGACTCTAGCCTTATTCCCAGGTCCTGAGGAGCCATTAAAACCAATCTTTACATCCCATGGAGATAAACGGGCCTTAGGACAAGGAAGAGTTAAAAAGAGCTTTGGTGTCACTTCAGAAACAGGCTGGCCCTTCCCCAGAGATGCAGGGGGAGGCGTTACACTGGAAATGGCCACCTGGGTGTTCACAGGATTAGGACTGGGGACAGTCCCCAAGCAGGTCTGCAAAGTTTGCCTTGTCTGGGCCACTGACAAGGTGGGCAAGCTCCAGCCGCCTCCTGTGTTAGCACATGTACAAAGGAGGACTGGCCTTTGTATGGGAGGACTGGCCGGGAGGACTGGCCGCCAGACTCCGCCCACATGCCGCCAGGGGGCAGACGTCAGCAGAGGCTGGTCCTAACTGACGTCTTCACGGGCTGATTTTGACCCAGCAAATAAAATCTGTCTTGGTCTTAGCCAGAATTTGAGAATTATCTCCAATTTTGTTAATAAGTCTCTTCCTAAAAAGTATGTAGGACACTGTGGAGCAACTATAAACTCATGGTTAAACATTTGACACATGAGAGAAGGAGTAAAGAAATTGGAGCAGTAATTTAAAAATAAATTAGAAACGAAGAGAATCACAGGTCCAAAGAAATTCACTGAATACTATAAAACTTCAGGTAAGATTAACACCAATGTCCCTCAAATTGTTTAATAAAAGTGAAGTGGAAGAAATAGTCTCAAGATCATTCTCAGAAGCTAGAATTACCCCAATTTGAAAACCAGACAAGGGCCCACTCAAAAAAAAAAGAGTAGAGATGAGTCTGTAATGAAAAACCCTGAACAAGATACAAAGAAACAAAATGTAACAAATCGTCAGAAAGATGATACATCATGGCCAAGTAGGCCTCATGATGAGATGCAAGGACGGTTCAACATACACAAAGCATTAAATGTAAGACATGCCATAACAGAAGCAAGGACATAGTCATATTTTCACCTCAATAAACAGAGGAAAAATCTGCCATCTTTTCATGAAAAAAAATTAAAGAAAATAGGTATAGAAAGACCTTATCTCAATGTGATAAGAGGGATATGTACAGGAAAAGCCATCGAATTATCATTATTTGCAGATGGCATAGTCTGCCACACAGAAGATCCAAAACATTCCACCAAAAGACTCTTACAATTGACAGTGAAATTCAGCACTATGGCAGAATTTAGCATGCAAAAATCAATAGCGTTTCTGTACAATAATGAATCCACTGAGAAAGAAAGTAGATCCCAGGAAACATGCAGGGCAGATGGTTGGCCTTTTAACCTCCAAAGGTACAGCAGGTTGGTCAACTTGGGGGCGCTGAGCAAGCCAAAGAATCACCTCAAAAGGCAGAGACAGCTGATGCTGGAAACATTCCATTCGGTGCTGTCTGGCTGCCCGGTTGGCACTGGCTGGCAACCCGGCTGTTAACGCCAGTGATATTTAATTGAATTCTCCCCATGTAAACACTGTGCACACTCATTAATCCAGAGAGCTCATTTCCTGGGAATGATAATCATAGCAAGATCTCCCCAAGTGCACAGTGGCGCCTTGTCCTTCCTTACTCCCTTATTCTGCCGTGTGTTCCAGAGCCCACCGGTGCTCTTTCGACTGGCGCAGTTGAACTGACCCCCAGGCGCCCAGCACTCCTGTGCCTCAAGAATTCCCTGGCAGCACCATTTTGAGTCACCTCCAGCTAACACATCGGCACTTCCAGCGAGGTTTTTCTGTTGATGTAGGCGTCCCGCACTTTCCTGAAAGCGTGTCCCGTTGTTTCCGAATAAGACAGATAATGGGAACTGGAAGAAGTTGTTTATCCAGAGCGGAGCCGAAGGGAGGGAAGCTGCTTTCAGAGGTGGGACACATCCACTCCCAGCGCCCTCAGCCTTCAGATCCTCTCCTCAGCCAGGGATTCCTGGCTTGAGACAAATGTGTCAAACTGAGACAGATAAGGCCTGCAGCCCCAGCCCAGATCACCGCAGTCCCGGCGCTCTGATACCCGCCTGGTGACTCTAATAGTAAGAAGAAAGTAATGGTGATAATGACTTAAACACTGTCTCTCCAAAAATGCAGCATACGTGCCTGCACTGGTTTTTGTGCTTTAGCCTTAATTTGCCAGGGGTGGCGTTTAGGGCTGTGGCAAAATAACAGAGAAATTCTGGGGAACAGTCTTCACTGGTATCAAATAACCATGGTTGCTCTGCTGGCCCTGACAGCCATCTCTGCCTGTTGCCATCTGAAGAAAGTCTATTAAATGGGCTGCTAATGCATGAGTTACAGTAAATAGCCCAGCTAGATAGCCCATTTCAAAACTATGAAAATGGGCATGTTGATACGCAGAATCCTTTTCAGCCACTGATACCATAAGTATGATAAATATAATATGCCAAACTACATTTTAACTTATGATAAAGGAAAAACAATAACACCTACATTACCATTGTAGCTATTTTAAAATGTACATAGATATGGGTAAATTTGGACACAATATTGGAAATACAAATATAGGCCGCATGAGTATGGGGTGGACTGTCCTTGAATTTCTTGAACTTGTTCGGATGACTTTTTTTTGTTTTTTGTTTTTTGTTTTTTGTTTTTTGCAAAGATGATAGCTCAGAAAAGAGGTTGTGGGCTAAGAGACAGAGAGAGCAGGTAGAACACAAAGATATCTGGGCTCAAGCACTTCCCGCACTGAATAAAATCGATAAATATTTAATGTCAGATTCAGATTTCAGAGTCTCATGCCATCCTCGTAATGAAGTACATTTACCTGACGTGGACGGAAACTTCAGCAAGGTTGGCAGAGATTTCTCCTCATGCAGAGACCGACAGATCCTTGTCCAACTGAATCTAGGTACCTCTGCCTGCAGAGGAAGCCCTGTTCCGGACCCCCACGTGCGAGCGGCTGCCCACCAGACAGAGCCTGCGCTGCAGTGCCTGGACCCCTCCCACGAGCCAGTGTCCCCTTCGGCATTAAGATCCCGGCTTCAAGTTGAGAAAGGCAGCAAATTAACCGTCTGATTGCTGTTGTTTCCATCTTTGCTTCCTAGATTTGGCTGTCAACGTTCTTATCTGGCCTCCTGTAAAATAATTTGAGAACTTTCCAGGGAAGTTTTGGTTTTGGTTTTGGGGTGTGTGTGTGTGTGTGTGCGCGTGCACATATGTGTGTATTTGTGTGCATGTCCACGTGTGTGCTCGTTTGTGTATGTGTGTATGTGTGCATGTGTGCGCGTGTGTGTATGTGTGCATGTGTGTGCATGTGTACACATATGTGTACGCGTGTATATGTGTGTGTGCGTGTGTGTGTGTTGAACAGAAAGCATTTCAACAGAGAAACTAACTTTCTTACTGGGTCCTAGAAACTCGGGAGTCCAGAATTCCTGGCTCTCGTGAAGTTCCCACTCAGTTTTTCAGCTTGAGACTTTGTTCGACATAGTGCTTCATGTCAGTGTAATCCTGTGTCCTCCACATACCTCCAGCCATGCA
>PVIR01020030.1:0-31093 GCA_004026965.1 Petromus typicus
GCACAAAGTCACATTTCCCCCACAGTTTGACTCAGAATATCCCATATGTTTTGGGAAAGTTCTCTGAATCCCCCTTTTTCATTCAGACCACCTAGGCAACTTTGAAGGGTGCCTCAAATGAACTTGAAGGTGCTGTGAGTATAATCATCATTTACAATATTATTGATTTTAACCCAGATAAGATTGCATATGACAACCTAGAGACTCAGGCTCAGACTCTGCTTTAAAGGTCGTATTTTTGTCCCTTCAGGAATTAAAAAGCACTCTCTGAGTGCCTGATTTAGGCCTACCAAAGAAGGATATAAAGTTCCACTGCAAAAATATTTGTCTATATTCTAAGTTTAGTTAATTAGTATGTCCTATTATGCACCACCTATATTCTCATAACTTTAGGGGTCACAAACAAGTTAACAGAGAGAAAAATTCTGTTCCAGGAACAGAATAGGGATTTGTGTTCTCTTTCTCTTATGCACATATTTTCCTCCCACTGAGCTTGTACATTTAAGAGGACTGATAATTAGTAAGAGGAAAAAAAACTTATTTGATGTGATGCACATATTCACTCTTTTCATGCCAATGGGAGATGTCTTTAATTAGTTATTATGCTCTTTCCTATGAGATCCAGATATTATTAACACAGAAATTTCAGGAGATAATGCCTCATAATATCATCACCCATTTGCCCTATTGAAGCAAATTTTATTTGATGCTATGCCTTTTATGTAGCTATGCATGAGTTATTTTGATATACAAAGAAGAAAAGACATGGTCTCTCCTTCCAAGAAAATTAGTATTAAAGAAAAAGTCATAACCTGTGAAGTAATATAGAAAAAAACCTTTGGCCTAAAAGCAAGGAATCACAAATTCTAATCTTGGATTGTTTTCAATACCCTATAGGATTTTGAGGAAAATGTGACATGACAATAGGATATGACATCTCAGTCACATCATCTTTAAAGTGAAAAGATAGATCCAGTGGATGCTAAATTACTTTCTATTTCTAAAACATTGTTTCTTTTTTAATTCAAATCTTTATTGGTACATTATATATACACATCATCATCACATTCAATCAACATTGAGAATTTGTACCAGTATATGACACAATTTAACTTTTTTTCCCATTCCCTAACTCAGCCTACCACCCTCCACTCCGTATATAAGCTTTGTTTCCTTTTCTATTACTATCATATTATTTCCCTCATTATTTACCCCTATATCCTATTTCCTTTTAAATATTTTCTGTTTCACAATATCTACTATATACACTAGAAGTCATTTACATCTTCACTTTCTCATGCCAGAAAAAAATACAGTATTTACACATCTGTGACCTATTTATTTCACTTACAAGGATATCCTGAAGGCACATCCATTTGAGTATAAATGACTCAATCTTATCATTTTTTATGGCAGAGTAATACTCCATTCTATTTAAAAAAACACAATTTTTTTTATCCAGTCTCCAGTTGATGGACATTTTGGTTGTTTCCAAGATTTAGCTATCACAAACTGAGCTGCCTTGAACATGGGTACACATATGGTTCTACAATATGAATCTTTTAATTCTTTTGGGTATATACCTAGCAGAGGAATAGCCAGGTCAAATGGGAATTCTAATCCTAGTTTTTTAAGAAATCTCCATATTGATTTCCACAGGGCTTATATGAGTCTACACTCCTAATAGGGGAGCAGGGTTCCTTTTTCTCCACAATCTCAACATCTGCTGCTGGCTAATTCTAAGATAAAAGCCATTCTGTGTGGAGTGAGATGAAATCTCAGAGTTGTTTTCATCTGCATCTCTCAAATGACCAGTGGTGTGGAGCATTTCCTCATGTGTTTCTCAACTGCTTTTACTTCTTCCTCTGAAAAGTGTAGTATAAGATATTACTAAAGATTAACATTAAATGAGGTAAAGGTTATAACAAATTCAGAAATTCAAAGAGAAAGAATTATCAAAATGATCAGAAAGTTTGAAAATTTCACCAATGATGAGTTTGACTTAGGCTGAACTTGAACTTTAAATTTGAACTTTGAAAACTATATAGAATTTGTAAAAGAAAAAGATAAGGGATAACATTTAACCTTCCAGCCATGTGCTCTTTTAAACTCAGTTATCTCAGGAAGTGATTGTCTTCTCAGTGTCCCCTAAAAATTCACTAAGCTTTAAAAACATGTACATTTTCCCCAAAAAAACTAGACTACTCTACCTCTCATCATAAAAGTTCTATATAGAAGACTGGCAAATGTACATGTTTTTCCTTTGACTGTTTGACAGAGGAACTCTGAATCCATCATTCCATTAACAAAATTTTTCTTATGAAGGTTTCATTAATTACTATGCTGCTAATCCCTAATTCATGAATTTTCTGGAAACAAAGTCCCATCCATTAGTTTTCCAAATGGAAATATAACATAAATGCATAGCAGCTGTCTCAAAAGGTTTCATGAATATAAATTATATCAAGAAGTGCAAAAGTGCGATACCCAACATGCAGTAAGCGCTCAATAAATGTGCAATCAACACTCCAAGTGTCTTCTAAATATCCAAATCTTATCTCTTTCATGGGGAATAGAACACTTCACAGACCTTTTACTGAAATTATACTTTGTGATTTTTCTAACCAATTCACTCTAGGCCTAGATGGTCTGGATTACTTCTGAGCCAGCACCAAGGAGAGCCCTAGATATTCTTCTATCTCCTTCTTCCTTTGCTATAATAATGATGGAGAAAACATGTCTGAGGACATGAAATGTAATGGACAGAATACATGTTGCATCTATTTTCTTTCAGGAACTTTGAAATAATAACTGAAATATAAAAACACTAAAAAGCCTTAAACAAAAGATGAATGTGAGAGCAGCAAATACGAAAGATGAAGAAAAAAAATGATGAAGTAGTAACCAACTTCAATTTTAGATTTTTTTACTCTGCCAAGCATGCAAGTGGGAGAATTTAACAAGGTAAGAGCTGGTTTACCTTACAGGTCAGTAGAAAACTTAGGAATTGAGGAAAATTAAATTAACATTGGTATTAAAAATGGGACAGGGCCTAGAATTTAGCTCAGTGGTTCTGGCACCTGCCTCACAAGCACAAGGTACAGAGTTAGATCCCCAGTACAAAAAAAAAAAAGTAAAAGAAAATGGGACAACTAGTTGCAAATATGTATAAAGATATGAATGTGATGATGATGTGTATTCATAATGCACCAGCAAAGATTTGAATTTTTTAAAAAATGAAAGAAAAAAAGAAAAAAGAAAAAAATGTAGTTATATTCCCTTAGGCCCACTCAACCAAGCCACTCTCCATTTTATCACTTTTGAAGACTGAAAGTCAAGTTTCTGGAAAGATTCTGGATATTTAGCACAGGTAAAATAGATATAGTACTTTGACTAGAAGTTAATTGAAAACCATACTACTAAGCAGGAAGATCACAAAGCTTCTAGAATGTTAACTAAAGGATAAATAAAAGATTTCTCTCTGAGAAATGGTCAGCCTAAACATATTAAAAGTGCTTCCACAATGAAACATATAACATCGTTAAAGACTTATGAGTCAAAGGCTCTACTTATAAATATGTTGTACCAAATCTATCAAAAAGGACTTAATTATGACTTACTACAACATAAAAACACATCAGAAACTGGTTAGGATAAAATGCAAAAAAAAAGAAAAAAAAACCTTTAAAGAAACAAAGACAATATAGAAAAAAGATCAGCACAAAAGGAAAAAAATAGAAAAAGTAAGATTCATGACATAAGAGTATTTAGAGAAGGGAAGGTTTTTGTTGTTTTTTTGTGTGTGAATATGTGAGACAAGGTCTCACTTTTGTAGTTCAGACTGGCCCTGAGCTCAGCCTTGAACTTACAGCCACCCTCTTGCCTCTGCTGGGATGACAGGCAGGGGTCACCACACCTGGCACTGTGGTATGTGGTACTGATTGCTGCTGGGCGTAAGTCTCCACATCCGGCATTGCTGTATGTGGTTACTGGGGATCAAACATAGGTCCTTGCACTTGGAAGGCAGGCACCTGAACCACTGAGCTAAATCCCTGGCCCAAGAAGGAAAGTTTTAAAAGCAAGAGGAAGGCTGAAAGACAAAGTGAGAAATCTCCAAGAAAGAAGGAACCAAGATCTAGGTAAATATTTAAAAAGAGGAAAGTGGATCAAATGATTGAGCAAGTTCAACAACTGAATAAAATGAATTCCAAAAAGAGATAGAAATGAATTAAGAAAATTATCAGGAAAATTACTTGACATCTTCCACACGTGTAGAAATAAGTGACCCCAGAGAAAATCCCTCTGAGTGTCCAATAAAATAAGTAAGAAAAAGATAGATCTCAGTATATATCATCAAATTGAAAAGAATCTTGAATAGAGAAGACCCTTAAACCTCAAGAGAGGAAAAATAAGTTTCACACAAAGCACCAAGAAGCATAATTCCCTCAAATTTCTCAACAGCCGGAGGTAGGGGCTGAAGAGCCATGCTTTCAAATAATAGGTTAATAATTCTGAATAAGATAGTGTCAAAACCAGAATTTCATGGGCCGGAATTTAGCTCAGTGGTTCTGGCGCCTGTCTTGCAAGTGCAAGGACCTGGGTTCAATCCTCGGTAACTACATACAATACTGGGTGTGGAGACTCATGCCCAGCAGCAATCAGTACCACATGCCACAGTGCCAGACGTGGTGGCTCACGCCTGTAATCCCAGCACTCAGGAGGCAGAGGCAGGAGGATTGCTGTGATGTGAGTTTGTGGCTGAGCTCAGGGCCAGCCTGAACTATAAAGCAAGACCCTGTCTCAAAAAAACCTAAAAAAAAAAAAAAAAACAGAATTTCATACTCAACCAAAATATTAATCAACTGTTAGGAGAAGAACAATTTTCATTCATGTAAAATTTCATGACTATTTTTTTCTGTATTCTTTCCCAGGAAACATCTTGGAAAGATTTAGCAAGTACTCAACCAAAATGAAAACTTATATCCAGGAAGAATGGAGTCAAATAAAGAAGAACCAATCTAAACAAGAAAAAAAAAAACCTAGGAGAGAATTTCCAGCAGATTTAGAGAGACATTCCAAGAAAATAAATACAGGTTTCAGAACAACTGGCACTGGTTGGATGTGAAGGACTGAAGAGTTCAAGAGGAAGTCTCCAAAAAACTAAAGTCACTGATAATAATATTCCAGAAAAAAATCAATCCAATAAAATATTGAGAGTAGGGTGAGAAATTAGCAATGGATACGTGGAAAACTAAGAAAGCCAGCCAAACAACATCGACTATTAACTGTAAAAATGACGCTGTACATGAAACAAATGTTATGACAAATATTGTGAATAACAGTCAGTTAATCATGCTAATGCAGATTTTACTCCCAAAATAGCTATCTATACTGGGAATAGGAGAAGCTAAGAATATTTATATAGGATAAAATGAGCAGATCATAATTTTCTTTTGCAGGCACGTCATAGATACTATCTGAAACCAGCAAAATCAGAGCTAGAAATTTTCACGCTCTTCTCAGCGTAGAAGAGACGTTATAAGCCACATCCAATCATAGCAAATGTACTGTCCTCATCCTAGTTAGCCCTTAGGTATAGACCTAAGTAAAAATTGAGTTAAGAAATGAGGCTTAAGAAATTGAAAGTGATTTTTCAGATAAATGTGTTAGAATCATAAACACAAGGACCACAGAGCTGCTAAGTTTTTAAGTTTTTTCTTGTAATCCTTTATTTATGTAAGGAGTCTTCAAGGTTACCTTCATTTATTAACTAATAACAATTATGTTTTAAGGAAACCAGATGTAATTTTTTCTCAGTCAAAAGCATTAGCAATATTGATTTTTTAATTCAGTTCATTGGTACATTTTAATTATATCTTATTTTCACATTCATCATTGAGACTTTGTACCTGTACATGATATATCTTGATTCTTATTTTTCCCATTCTCCTGCCCCACCCTTTAGCCCCTCCAGTCTCTCTGTATATATAAGCTTTGCTTTCATTTTTTCTTATTACCTTGAAATTTTTTCTTTCCCTTCCTTGTTCTCCCCTTAAACACATATACCTGTTTCTTTCCCCTCTGAAGATTTTGTTCCTATTTCATAATGCCTATTACATATTTTAGATGTACCCAGTGCTGGAGAGGCTGTGAGGAGAGAGGAACATTTATCCACTGCTGGTGGGAATGTAAACTGGTGAGACCACTGTAGAAATCAGTGTGGAGATGCCTCAAAAACCTAGGATTAGAGGCCCCATTGGATCCTGCTGTTTCTCTGCTGGCAATATTCTTAAAAGAATTAAAAGTATCACACCACAGTTCATCCATATTTATGCCAGAACAGTTTGTAATAGCCAAATCAATTATTTTAACTAATTAAGGTTGAAAAGTCTGTGGTTCTGGGGCCGGGGATTTAGCTCAGTGGTTCCGGCGCCTGTCTTGCAAGCACAAGGGCCTGGGTTCGATCCCTGGTAACCACATACAATACTGGGCATGGAGACTCACCCCAGAAGCAACCAGTACCACATACCACAGTGCCGGGCGTGGTGGCTCATCATTAGTGCAGTTTGAGTGAATGTGTGTTTTCCAGAAGTCTTTGTGTTCACATTTTACAATGAGATAAAAGACCTCACCTTTTAACTTGAACTGACTTTTTATTTTATACAACAGCTAAGCAACTTCTTGTTCCATTTTAGACATATACACCATATAAATCTATTAATTCTATAAATTGTATTTATAATTGTAATTGTTTCCTATCCTCAAGATTCTTAAATAAACATTTTATGTGCAAAAAAATTGCTTTACTTTTAGCCATCTGGGAAATGCCAAGCTCCAAGAAGCAGACAGAAAAGATGAATAAAAAAAATGAGTGGATGGAAACGGCTGCAGCCCAGGTGGGTTTTTAGTGAGATGTAAATAATCCCTCTCAGGAGCGAATGATAGCAGGCCCTGCGTCTTACAGGAGGATGCAGAGAGCAGATTAAAAGGTTGCAAAGACAAAACTCACTATGGTGACAGAAACTCTCCCTAGAAATTCTAACACTGTGTTATTTTAATTCAGATTTTCTTGTTTTTGTTGATGATCTGATTATAAAGTTCAAGAAGTACTAAATGTTGTGTTTGTCCATTTTTCACTATTATAACAAAATACTAGGTCAGGCTAACTTCATACAGGAAGAAGCTTTATTTAACTCTGTAAAGGCTGACAGAACTAGTAGGATGGCACAAATTCTAGTGAGAACTGCCCCCTTAATACACAGCTGACAACAATGGTGGGAGTAAAAGACCTAAATGACTCCATTTTAAAGAACCGGTCTCACCTTAGAATAAAGCAATTAAATATAAGCTTCGGTTCCGGAAAGGGCCACATGACCAGGTTATAGACTCCAGTTCCAGGAACCCTAGGGCAAGGTGACCAGGACCTAGGCCCTAGTTACGGGAAAAGTCACAATGACCAGTGAGATAAGCTGTAATTACAGGAAAGACCACCCGAGGGGCCTAGATTCCAGAAAAAGTACCAGATGTGCCCGGACCACCCATCCTTGATAATGTTTAACAGTATCCCCTAGCAATGGCCCACCAGTAAATACAAGATTCAGATGTTCTTTTAGATAACCTAGAACCACAAGCTTGCAATACGACCCACTGAGCCCAGCGAATCATGGTTAAACACCTCGTCCTTTCCTAGAGTCCAGCAATCATCTACTGCCAAAATAGCAATTTCCCCAACTTTGCTGTAACTTCCATAAAACCCCTGCCAGTCAGAAGTTCTGGGCTCTCAACTCTGATCCGCTGCGTCGGTGACAATTGAGAGTCCCTGCTCGAGCTTGTAATAAAGATCCAAGCTTGTAATGAAGACCCTCGTGTGCTTTACATAGGACTCAGCTCCCTCTTGGTCATTGGGGGACTCGAAATTCGGACACAACAGGAGCACAGTTAGAAAGAATAGATCATATCTTGCGAAAGGAAACAAGAGATAGAGGCCCCACAATCTCTTTGAACTACATGACTAATTGATCTAAGGACTTTTTATTAAGTCTCAATTCTTAAAGTTTCTACTTCCCAACACTGCCATATTGAGGACCAACTTCCAGCGTAGAAGAGACGTTATAAGCCACATCCAATCATAGCAAATGTACTGTCCTCATCCTAGTTAACCCTGTAAGATCCTACTACTTTCAGTTTGAGATTATAATTTCCCAAATTAACTTAGGCCATTATTAATCAAAACAATATATAAACAGAAGGCTTCTAGCTTTAACTTGTATATAGCAAGATCCTCTCGCAAAGAAAAAATCCTCAGGTAGGCTTCAGTAAAGCACAGCTTCTAAATATGAGTGTACCCCAAAGCCCTGCCAGTAAAATGACAGCTACCCACGAAGTAAGTAAAAAGCACATCATCTCATCTAATTCTGACAACTACCTAAGAAAGATAAATTTATTTATCTTCATTGTATAAAGAAGAAAAATGAGGCTCAGAAAGGATGAGAAACTTATTTAAAATCAGTGCACTGAGTGACAGAGCCAGAAGTGGCTAGATCCCCACTGGCTCTCAGGCATTGTGCTTCACACAAGCTGGTAGCTGTTGACTAATTCATTCTTCAAAACTAAGGTATTTAATATTATTTAGGGTTCTTTTTTCACATATTTAAAACCTGAAGACTATTTTATACGTTGACATTTAATGAAAGTATATGGATGAGTTCATGGATCTGTTCCAGACATCTCCAAAGATCTCATCTCAGTCATAGAAACTCAACATTTCCGTGGAACACCATGCAGGAATGAATAAGCAAAATCCATATTTTTGCTCCCATCTTTGTACCACTCCACTCTGCTCCAAAATCAGACCTTGTGAAATAAATTTAATTGGCTGATCATAGATAACGTGACTCTCCTGGCATTTCTCCGATAGTGCAAAGGAAAATATGTGGTAACAAGATCTTCCAGGTACCTCTTTGTATTTCATGATATGCGTATGTGCACCTCCAAATTGCTAGCCCAGTCCAGGTGCATACAGAAACAATGATATGTTCCTCAAAAGACAACTAGGGTGCCACTGGGAAAGAGGAAGATGTTTGACTCCCAAAAACGTAAGAAAACAACCTTCATGAGGACTCTCAAAGGCTTTAGAGAATGCCAAAACTTTCAGTGAAGTGTACAAAATATCTTTCATCTTAGTATTTCTTGACCCTGTTAATATTCTAATGAGCAGCAGCAAAGACGTTACTCACGCAGAGACCACTCACACCCCGAGTCGGTGTGGATATTTCTCATCTGGACGCACTTTGGGAATAGGACTTGTTTCTCCCTCACACAGAGCCCACCCAGAATTCCTCCACAGCCACATGGGGACAGAGAGCTCAGTGCCAGCCTTTGAGGAGAAGCAATGTGCCTGCCTCCCAGAGCCCCCTTCATGATCTTTCTCCACTATCTTGATACAGATGTGCACAAAGCCTCACAGCTCACCTTGAAGATAGTGAAGTCACAGCACAGAAAGCTCACTGTCCTGCTTAGGGGAGAAATACCTTCTGCACTGATCTGCACTGACTTTACCTGAGCAAGAAATCAATTTCTGTTAGGTTGAAACCACTGCATATTTTTGGAACACTTATATTACTTTAATATAACTACTGAATCCACTTATCCTGACTACTCTTTTTACCCAAATGTCCATTGGGTAATAAATGTCTATTCACTATTTATTAATTCATCTTAAGGCTTTAAATCAAATACTGTAACTACATACCTAGACTTACAATACCATAAAACCTATGCCCATTATATGCACTAGGGCACTGAAATATGTTTTTTCTTATATTTCATTTTAGAATTGTCTTAAGAATTATTTTAAGAACACTATAAGGTCACTCTTTATTTTTAGTTCATCAGTGTTTTTAATTTAAGGGTGTTTTAGATCTTATTGTTCACTTTTCTTTTATCTTGCTTGCTTTGTATAGTGACTAACAAAGATTTTGTCTAGTCCTTAACTCTGGAAGCAAAAGGTACACAATCCCAGGTTTAAAAAAACCTGAAGTTCTCATCTGTGTTCTTCAGATTATCTTGTTTGATATTATTGCAAGTAATTCTAAACATACATCAGTTTCTTTAATTAAAAATTTGTCATTCCCACACTTAAGGATGTATGATTTGCCCTATTTGAAAATTAAAACATCATTTACTAATTACAGTCACAAATCATAACTTTGATGCTGGGAACAGTTATGATTTTATGAAGAAGTCTAGTCAACAACAATAAAACTTGTCCTGCATTCTGTCACATTATCTTCTCCCTAAAAAATAGGGGAAAAAATCAGTCACAAAGGGGAAATATATATGCCACTCAGTCTACACTTCCATTAGGAAAGTGAAAGAACTCAAGACTGGGAAACATTTCTTGTCACCCAAGGTGGAATTTGAAATATTTTTCTTCATGACTAGCCTGTGGTTGGGGGTTTCCCCTGAGGCACTGCTCACCTCTTGCCAATGAGCAACAAGTTAGGAGGTTAGGCTTTCTTTTTAGTCAGCTGATAGGATTTCCCAGGACAGAGGTGTGAAGCTAGATTTGACCTGACTTCCAATCTCCTTCCTGTGGGTCACCAAGAGAAGAAGGAAATCACCCTTATTTCTCCACCTGGTGTTCACATCATTTCCTCTCTGGCAACGTTGTGCTCTGGCTTGTGTAGAAGTTTCACAGATGGTCCAACCCCTGTGGAGCACAGACGCTTAGAGTGACAGATGCAGGGCGACATACTCTGTCACAGAGCCAGAAACCTTTCAACTTCCTCTTCTTTGAAGAATTATAAACCACCTGCAAAGCATGATATTTGCATTCCCACTCTTCTGAGCAGCCACACAGATGCAATAACTGAACCCAAAGAGCAGAAACTATAAAAGCAAAATGCATATGAAGTTATACTTCTGAATAAGCTCACTTGAAATTTTCTTCTTATAAAAAACCAATGCATCCTTTATGCTTGTCCAATCCACTAGTCAGCAGTGTCTCCAAAGATTGGCACTGCGTTCTTGTCTGTCTGTCTCAGAGTGCTAGCCCAGTGCTTTACACGAACCACTCAAAACCACTTGATCATCAGCCCTGGGTGATGAGCCAGAAAGAGCCATTGGCCAGGGCTACAAGCTTCAAAGGACTTCAATACTTCAGCTCACTTTGGTGCCAAACTATGCAGGGAAGAGGGTAGTGCCTCATTACACAGGATAATTTTATTTATTTATTTTTGGTTTTTATTTTTTGGAAGCACTGGGGAAGGAACTCGAACCCTCGTGCTTTCTCTTTCTTTTTTTTTAATTAATTATATACATATCATGATCATACTCAACATTGACAATTGTACCAGTATATGACATGACTTGATTCTCATTTTTTCCCGTTCCCCTACCTATCCTACAACCCCCAGCCCCTATATACATAAGCTTTGTTTCCCTTTTTTGTTACCAACACAATTTTTTTCTTTCCCTTCATTACCCATCCCTATCCACATTTCCCTCTGAATATTTTATATTTTACAATACCCAACATACATTCTAGAAATCATTTACATATTCAGTTCTCATATCAGAGAAAAGATATAGTATTTACACCTCTGTGACCTATTTATTTCACTGATGAGTATGTCCTCAAGGTATGTCTATTTGAGTATGAATACTCAAACTTCTCATTCTTTATGGCAGAGTAATACTCAATTTTATAGAAAAACCACATCTTTATTCATTCTCCAGCTGATGGACATTTGGGTTGTTTCCAAGATTTAGCTATCACAAACTGAGTTGCTCTAAACATGGGTACACATATATCGCTGTGATATGAATCTTTTAATTCTTTTGTATACATCCCTAGAAAGGAAATACCAGGGCTGAATGGACCTCTAATCCTAGTTTTTTGAGGAATCTCTACACTGATCTCCATAGTGGTTGTACCAGTCTACATTCCCACCAATAGTGGAGAAGTGTTTCTTTTTCTCCACAGCTTTGCCAGCATTTGTTGCTGGCTAATTTCAAGATAGTGGTCATTCTTTGTGGAGTGAGATGAAATGTCAGAGTTGTTTTCATCTGCATCTCTCCAATGACCAGTGATGTTGAGCATTTCTTCAAGTGCTTCTTAGCTGCTTTTACTTCTCCCTCTGAAAAGTGTCTGTTCATTTCAGATGCTCATTTTTTATTTGGGTCTTTAAATTGGGGCAGAGGATGTTTTTAAACTTCTTTATATATTCTAGATAGTAGACCTTTATCTAAGGAACCGCTAGTAAAGAAATGTTTTCCCCTTATTGTTGGCTGTTTTTTCACTCTGCCAGTGGTTTCTTTTGCTGTGCAGAAGCTTTTTAATGGGATTAGATCCCCACTTGTTGATTTCTCTGCTAGTTCTCATACTATAGAGGTTTTGTTCATAAAGTCTTTCCCTAAACCAATGTCTCCAAGAGTTTTACCTAACCTGTTTTCCAGTAGGTTTAGTATCTCTATTTTAATGTTTAGGTCTGTAATCCACTTTGATTTTAGTTTAGTACACAGTGAAAGAGATAGGTCTAGCTTTAGTCTTTGGCAAGTCAAAGCCAAATTTTTCCAGCACCATTTATTGAAGAGGCTATCTTTCCTTCATTGGGGATTTTGGGTCCTTTGTGAAAGATAAGGTGGCTTAGTGTGTCTGGAATTCTTTCTGCATTTTCTAATCTATTCCTCAGGTCTATTGTTTTGCCAGTACAATGGAGTTTTTTTAAACCACAGTGGCTTTGTAGTATAGTTTTAAACTGGGGATAGTAATAACCCTAATCATGTCTTTGTTGCTTAGAAATGTTTTTGCTATTCTAGATTTTTTTGTGGTTCCAGAGGAATGTTTGGATTATTTTCTCTAGATCTGTGAAGTATGGTGTTGGGATTTCAATTGGGATGGCACTGAATCTATATAGTAGTTGTGGGAGGTTAGCCATCTTGACGATATTTGTTCTTCCTACCCATGAACAAGGGATGCCTTTCCATTTCCTGGTATCCCCTTTAGTCTCCTTTGTCAGAATGTTATACTTTTCAAAGTAGATGTCTTTCACCACCCTTATTATCCTAGATATTTCATTTTTTGGTTGCTACTGTGAAAGGGCTTGACATTGCTTTTTCTCTCTCAGTGAGTCTATTATTTATATATAGAAAAGCTAATGATTTTTGAGCACTGATCTTATATCCAGCTATGTACTAAATTTGATGATTAAGTCTAGAGGTCTTTTGGTTGAGTTTTTAGGATCTTCTATACAGAATATCATGTCATCAGCAAACAATGACAGCTTAACTTCTTTTATTTTTCTATCTTTATTTCCTTTTATTTCTTTCTCTTGCCTAACTTCTGTAGCTAACATTTCTAAATGTTAGAACATCTCAGTTTTGTTTAGTAGTGGTGAACAATAGTGGTGATAGTGGACATTCCTGTCTTTTTCCTGATCTTAGTGTGAAAGGTTTCAGTTTTTGACCACTTGGAATGATGTTGGCTGTTGGTTTCTCACAAATAGTTTTTATCAGTTTGAGATACAATCCTTCTATTCTAATTTTCTGTAGGGTTTTGATCATGAATGGGTTTTGTATTTTGTCAAGTGCTTTTTCTGCATCTATTGAAATGACCATATGGTTTTTGTTCTTGAGTCTGTTAATATAGTGTATTATGTGTATTGATTTATGTTTGCTGAGCCACCCTTGTATCCCTGGGATGAATCCAGCTTGGTCCAGGTGAATGATCTTCTTGCTGATTCTCTTTATTCTATTTGCCAGTATCTTATTAAGGATTTTCGCATCTATGTTCATTAGGAAAATTGGTCTGTAGTTCTCTTTTTTGTTTGGGTCTCTTTGTTTTTGGAATCAAGGTAATGGATGCTTCCAGGAATGAATTTGGGAGTACTTCTTCCCTTTTGATTTCATTAAAGAGTTTGAGAAGTAGTGGTATTAACTTCTCTTTAAAAGTGTTGTAGAATTCATCAGCAAAACCATCAGGACCGGAGCTTTTCTTTGTTGTTGTGTTTTTAATCATATTTTCAATTTCACACATTGATATTAAGGTGTTTAACATTTTTATATCTTCTTTGTTCAAATTTTGAAGTTTATATGTGTCTAGGAATCTATCCATTTCTTCCATGTTTTCCATCTTTTTAGAGTACAAATTTTCAAAGTAGGTATTTATTATCCTCTGGACTTCCACTGAGTCTGTGGTGATTTTCCACTTTTTACTCCTGATAGCATGGATATGAGCCTTTTCCTTCCTTTCTTTGATAAGTTTGACTTAGGGTCTGTCAGTTTTGTTTACCCTTCAAAGAACAAACTCTTCATTGATTTTTTGTATCATTCTCTTAGTCTCCATTGCATTAATTCTTGCTCTAATCCTTATAATTTCCTCCCTAGTATGAGCTTTTCGGCTTTTCTTTTTCCTCCTTTCTA
Organism: Petromus typicus; assembly: GCA_004026965.1. NCBI lineage: Eukaryota > Metazoa > Chordata > Mammalia > Rodentia > Petromuridae > Petromus > Petromus typicus. The sequence continues at coordinate 14,425 of PVIR01020030.1, forward strand.
GTAGTCTAAGGTTCAATATTAGATTGTTTACTATAGCTTGCTTTTTTTTCCAGGTATAGGCATTCACTGCTGTGAATTTCACTTGTAGAACTGCTTTCATTGTGTCCTATATTTTCCTGTAAGTTGTACTGGGGTTATCATTTAATTGAAGAAACTCTTTTATTTCTTTTTTAATTTCTTCTGTGACCCATTTTATTCAGCAGAGTGTTGTTCAATTTCCATGTTTGTGAGTATCTTGGAATTTCTTTTGCTGTTGAGCTCCAATTTCAAGGCACTATGCTCTGACAGTGTACCTGGGATAACTTCAATTCCTTTGCATTTGCTTAAGCCTGTTCTGTGAACTAGGATATGGTCTGTTTTGGAGAATGATCAGAGAGCAGCTGAGAAGAATGTATATTCTGACTTTGTAGAGTGAAATACTCAGTAAGCATCTATTTAGTCCATTTGTTTCAAAGTTTGGTTTAACTCAAGTACTTCCTTATTAATTTTTTGTCCAGTTGGTCTGTGTTTTTGTAACAGTGGTGTGCTACTATTATATTAGTGCTTATCTTGTTTCTCATATCCATTAATATTTGTTTTATATGATTGGGTGCATTAGAGTTTAATGCATGTACATTTATGATTGTTATTTCTTTCTCTTGGATTGCTCCTTGCATGCGGATATGGTGCCCACCTTTATCTCAATCAGTTTTAGTTTGAAATCTATTTTGTCTGCAAACAGGACAGCCACTTCTGCTTTTTTGCAGTTTCCTATCACTTGGAGGATTGTTTTCCAACCCTTTATTTTTAGTCTATGGCTTTCTTTCTGAATTAGGTGTCTTTCTTATATGCAGCAGATTGTAGGATCTTGCCTCTTGATCCATTCTGCCAGTCTGTATCTTTTAGTTCATGCACTGAACCCACTGACATTAATGATTATGACTAATATGGACAGACTGAGCTGTCATGTCTTTCTGTCCTTGGTTTGTTTATTCTTTACTTTTGCCCATTTCTATCCAGTTTCTTATTTGGCCCAATCATTTCACTCTGTTAGGCCTCATAGGTTTGTAATTTCATTGTTTTTTTCCAAGATTTTCTTTAGAATGTTTTGGACTGCAGGTTTTATATTTATAAAGTTTTTCAGGTGTTCTTTGTCATGGAAATATCTTATTTCCCTGTCGATTTTGAAAGACAGTTTTGTAGAATACATCAGTCTAGGTTGGAGCTTGTTTTTCTGCAATGCTTGAAACACTTCACTCCAGCTTCTCCTTGTGCTAAAAAGTCTGCTGTGATCCTGATGGACTTCCCTTTGTATGTGGCATTTTTTCTTTCTTTGGCTGCTTTCAGTATTTCATTCTTTTGTTAGATATCTGGAACCTTAATAATCATATATCTAGGTGTAGATTTTTTTTATATTATGTCCATTGGGAGTCCTATATGCTTTATTTATCTCTATGTCCAATTCTTTGCCTTTTCCCATGAAGTTTTCTACCATTATATCTGTAAACAGTTTTTATTTTTATATCTTTTGCATTGTTTCCTGCTTTCTTACTGACTCCAGCCAATCTTATAATATTCTTCTTTGAATCATCTAGGAGCTGTTGGTTTGATTTCACATGGTCCCCTGCTATTTTCCATAAATTACATCATTTCTGTTCTTTGGCTATGGTCCTGTCCTCTAGGTCTGAAATTTGGTCCTCAGGTTCATTCATCCTATTTTGCAATCTTTCAATCTCATTTTTAATCACGTGGAACTCTGCCTGAAGCTGTTTAAAAGGTTCCATTGCTTTTGTTATCTCAGATTCTATCATGCCCCTGATCTCTTCTTTAGCAATATTAATCATATTGTTCACTGTGGACAGTATCTCTGTTTCTATCTCAGAGATCAGTTCTCATTTCCATTTTACTAGATCTGCTCTTGTTACCATCTCAAGGAATCTTGAGTTTCAGTTTGCTCCATTTCCCTTTTCCCTAAATTCCCCTGTGGCGAATGTGATCTTTGTGGCTGGGTTTTTTAATTTTTTCTCATTTCTATTGCTTTGTCATTACTGATGTTTGAATAATTTTTTTTCCTGGTGTCTGGGCATTGTTTGTTGCAAGTCTCTTATTTCCTAACAATCAGAATCCTTAGGAGATAGTTACTTTCTATGTTGTCCTCCTTGGAGCTGTAATGGCCCTTGAGAGTTCTTACTTCAATGGCTGTAATGAACATGATTCCCTCACTCTTTTATTGAGTGTTTTTTCTGACAAGGTGAACTGAGTGAAGGAATTAACTGCAGGCATCTATCTAGGTTCTAGAACTGCAGCTGCAGTTATTCAGTGTCCACAGAGAGCAAGTAGTATTTTTGGAGGTTCTTCTGCATGTAACAGTTGTGTCTAGCTGGGCCCACAAAGAGGTGGAGATTCCAAGGCCTTCTGGTCTCACACCAGTCTGTCTTCACTGGTCTCTGGCATGGTCTCAGCAGCAGCAGTAAAGTTGTAGGCCTGGATACCCATTAATAGCACGGGACTTGTTTGTTGCTGAGGTTCCCCACACTGCACCCTCTGCTGCATCCTACTTGCATTCTAGTCTGTTGCTGCATGCCTCTGATGAGGTCTGAGCAGAAGCCAGTAGGCCATAACCTGGGAGCCAGTGACTAATGGCACTAGCTGGGGTTCTCAGCAGACTAAGCTGCACCCCATGTATCTAGACTGTCTCTGAGCATCTCCGGCATGGTCTGCATGGAGGCTAGCAGGCTGCATCCCCTGGCGCCAGGTACTAATGGTGTGGTACCACTAAGTTAAATCCCCAGCCCAAACATGCTGAGTTAGCTGCCAAACACACCTGGCTTCACATGTCCACACCTGGACATGTTCTAAGGGCTATAATGATATCAGTCACAGAAGCTGCTGCTGGTGGTTTTCACTGTCAGGCACTAATGTTGAATCACTTTTACAAACAATTGATTCATTCCAATTTAAAGAGTTCTTTAAGAAATGTCTTCAACTCCTAACTACTCTAATTTACATGATAACCTTCCTATGCTTAGATTACAATGATATCAAATGTTATTACTTTCCTGTACTATTCATACATAGGACATAAACACTATATAAAAAGATTTTTAATTGATTTTATTGGTATATTTTATAAACATGTTACGATCACAATTGTCCTTGAGAGTTTGTACCAGTGCATAACATGAGTTAATTCTCATTTTTTCCCAGTCCCCTGCCCTCCCTACAGTCCCCTGCCACTATATACATAAGCTTTATTTCCTTTTTTACCATTAAATTTTTTCTTTCTCTATCTATCCATACCCCCCTTTCTCTTTGAATATTTTCTACCATTTCATAATACATATCATACATTTTAGAACTTATTTATAGGTTCAGTTTCTCATACCAGAGAAAAGACATGGTATTTACAAATCTATGACCTGTTTATTTCACTTATACCAGTATGCCCTCAAGGTATGTCCATTTAAGTATAAATGATTCAAATTTGTCATTCTTTATGGCAGAGTAATACTCTTTTTTCTTTTTTTTTTTTTCTTTTGTTTGGGGGGACAGGGTCTCGCTTGTAGTTCAGGCTGGTCCTGAGCTCAGCTTCTCACAGCAATCCTCCTGCCTCTGCCTCCTGAGTGTTGGGATTACAGGTATGAGCCACTATGCCTGGTATTGTGGTATGTGGTGCTGATTGCCAATGAGTGTAAGTCCCCATGCCCAGCATGGTTGTATGTTGTTACCAAGAACAGAACCCAGGCCCTTGTGCTGGAACCACTAAACTAAATCCCTGGCCCTCCTCTATTTTATTTTTTTAAAACATACATCTTCTTTATCCAGTATCCAGTTTTTGGAGATTTGGGTTGTTTTCAAGATTTAGCTGTCACAAATTGAGCTGCTGTGAATATGGCGCACATATGTCACTCTGATATGACTCTTAATTCTTTTATGTATATACCTAGCAGGGAAATATCATGGTCAAATGGGATCTTTTATCCTAGTTTGTTGAGGAATCTCCACACTGATCTCATTGGTTGCACCAGTCGACATTGCTACCAACAGTGGAAAAGGGATCCTTTCTCCCTGCAGCCTCACCAGGATTTGTTCTTGGTTGATTTCATAATAGCAGCCATTCTTTGTGGAGTGAGATGAAATCTCACTCTTGTTTTCATCTACATCTCTGGAAAGACTAGTGATGCTGAATACTTTTTCACATGTTCTTAACTGCTTTTATTTCTTCTTCTGAAAAATGTCTGTTGTATCAGGAGGTGGAACTACAGGAGCTCTCTTGCTAATGCTGTGTCCATTTGGGAAAATGGTTGGTGGTTTCTCACAAGACTCTTGTTACATGACCTAGAAATCAACTCCTTGGTGTTCTTATGAATGTGTTAAAAACTTATATCCACATAAAACCATTAATGTGGATATTTATACCAGCTTGGTTCAAAGATGCCAAAATTTGTAAGCAACCAAGATGTCCTTTGGTAGCTGAATGGATTCGCATGTATAGTGTGGTATATATACATACAACAAGTATTATTCAGCAAGAGAAAGAAATGATCTAGAACCCTATGAAAAGAGTAGAAGAATGTCAAATATACATTGTCAAGAGAAAGAAGTCAGTTTGAAAAATATATATGTACTTATGGTTCCAACTATATCACATATAATATCACATGAATCAGAAAAGACATATCAGTGATTTCTAGGCACTGGGGAGTGGTAGAATGCATGAAATACATAGCACAGAGATTTTTAGAGAAAGAAAACAGGTTTCACGGTGTCTCACTTCCTGGCCAAACTGAACTCACACTAAGGGCCCTTCCACCACTGTATCCTAGGAAGCTGGATCATAGGTATCCACCACAACCACTTTTAACTGCTAATTTTTAAAATTTATTACTCAATATATAAAAATTATCACACTATCAGAACTAAATAAGAAGCAAATAAAAACTAAGCTCACCATTATTACTAGTAGTCACAAAAGAAGAGTACAAAGTTGGATTTTTTATTCATTAGCAAGTAGCGTACTCAAAGTCAAGGTGTAGAAAACGTGCTTACAAACACCACAGTAGTGAGTACACAAGCATGCATGTATATGTTGGTCCATCATCCTCATCTTTCCATATTGCAGGCTCTTGTTTAACTCATCTGTTCATAGAACATTGATTATCTTTTCAATCAGTGCTAATATATTTTAAAGATGCATTTATATTGGTTTTAATATCTGTATTTTTATTCACATTACAGTAAGAATCATTGCCCAATCCCATCCATTTTCATTTTTCCTGCTTCTGCATGCTGGTTAGCCTCCTGATATGTACCTCAGGAAAAAGTCCTTCTCTTGAACCTCTGACCCACCTGTCCCACGGCTTCATGGATATCTCTGATCAGATGCTATTTTGGTTAAGATTCTGTGAAGAAAAGGAGGAGGTCTGCACATGGGTATATGTGAGGTTCAGAGCAGTTTCCAGATAGATGAGCTTCCTTAGGGTCACTCACTTAGGGCTGCAGACTGAAGTGTTTCCTGGAAGCTTCCCCAAGGTTCTTGAGATTAGCATCTGCTTCATGCCGGTCATCACAGCCATGCCACGTGGGGCTGCAGGCTGACACTGTCAGGACCCGCCTGACTGCAGTGCGCTATGGTGGTTGACTCATGTTCTTAATACCCTTTAACATGATATACATGAAAAACCTAAAACCATCCGCTCTCCTGACCAAATGCTGACTATTGTATCTTAGAAAACCAATAACCAAAGATGCCACAAATAGGGGAATCTCAAACCAGTTGTCTTAGAGTCACTTCAAAACCATCTACCCTCAGCCTACTCTTTGGGTTCTCTCCATGGCAGCATTCGTTCTAGCTCACATACTGAGAGGAAGCTCATGCTGACTCAGCCTCCGAGACCTAATTTGACATACTAATCTACCTAATATCTTTAGCCTCCTGCTCAACAGAAACAGGCTTGTTATCTTCCTTATACCCAGCCAGCTGCTGAACCAGCTCTCCATTTCTGCTTGTGGTCCCTTCAGGTCCATTTCCCAGAGATTTTTCCTAAAAGGTAAATATGATTATAGCCTATATTTCCTCAAAACAACTACTCATCTCTACAAGTATTTTAATGTACTGCAAGAGCCTCTCAACTGGCTTCTATTCACACACTCTGCCCCACACTTACGACTCCAAGTGCATTTCATTTTCCAGACCAAGCTAAATTGCCTATCATCTGCTGAATTTGACTTTTAGGATTCAGCTTGGCCATTACATGTTCCAAAAGCTTTTGCTGATTTGTTCAGGTTCAATACAGCTTTTAACCCTTGTGCCCCCTGAGTTTGTTATGTATATCTCCATCACTGTGTGTATCACATTATATTATAATTTTGCTTGCTTGCATTCTCCAACAACTAAGAGATTCCTTAAGACTAAAAATATTGTCTTATTCTTCTTTGTATTCCAAATACCTATTATCCTGCCTGGCACATAAGAATGTTAAATACAATTTACTATAAATCAATAATAAATAAAAAAGGGTTTTAAGAGAATGTAGACAATCACAAACTGGCAAACACACACACACACACACACACACACGGAACATTTGACATTAGGGCTATTGACACAGATTTCATTAGCCTCTGGCCCTCCCAATTGGATTGGTTGTAATAGTTTACATTCCCACCATTAATACAGAAGGATTCCTTTTCCCCCAAGGTCTCATTAGCCTATGTTATGACAGTATTTTACTTCTTGATGATCCAAATTTTTTCTGGAATAAGATGGAACCTTGTTTCAATTTGCATCCCTCTCATAGCCAGCACTGTTGAATACTTTCTTATACACTTATTGGCCATTTGTACTTCTGAAAAGTGTCTACCAATTTGACTTGCCAATTTTTTTATCAGATCTTTTATTTTAGAGACATCTAATTTTTTAGTTCTTTGTGTATTCTAGATATTAGTCCCTTGAGGAATAGCTGGCAAAGCTTTTTTCTATTCCAGAGGTGTCCCTTAACTTCACTGGTTATTTTCTTTGTTACACAGAAGCTTCTTAATTTGATATGATCCCATTTTTTGATTCTTGGTACTATTTCTTGTGCCATCTGTTTTCTGTCCAGAAAGTCTTTGCCTACACAAGTATCTTCAAGAACACTATTTTATCTTTCAGATTGTTTCTGTTTTAAACTTTAGATATTTAATCCCCTATGATTTTATTTAGTACATAGTGAGATATATGGATCTAGATTCAATCTTCTGCATAAAGAGGGAAGTTTTCCCCCAAACAATTTATTAAAGAGACTATCTTTCCTCCAGTGTATGTTTTGGGTACCTTTGTCAAAGATTAAATAGCTGAATGTATATAGGGTTGTCTGCATTTTCTATCCCGTTCCCTTTCTCTGGCTATCTTTTTTTCTTCCTTGAGACAGGATCTCACTTTTGTAGTTCAAGGCTGAGCTCAAGGCTGTGCCTTGAACTCACAGCAATCCTCCTGCCTCTGCCTCCCGAGTGCTGGAATTATAGGCGTGAGCCACCACACCCAGCACTGTATGTGGCTCGAATCAGGGCCCTTGCACTTGCAGGGCAGGCCCTGAATCACTGAGCTAAAACTCTGGCTCCTGGCTATCTGTTTTTATTAGTACATGTTTGTGAAACTGGTGCATGTACAGAATATATATTAATTCCTGTCTCCATCCCCCTTCCCTTCTTTCCCTTTTTGTGCAAGTGCCATAAAACAGATAATTGGCATAGAGTAATAAATATATCAGGTGAGATTCCAGAGATTACATAACAAATATTTTATTTCTAATACAGTTCCCTCTCATCCATGGTTTCATTATCCACAGTTTGCATGAGCCAAAGTCAAAAGTCAAATGCAGCCTGAAAGTACTGCATGGAACATACCAGAAAATTTTTTAAATCTCATCATTTTTAAATTACACATCATCCCGAGCAGTGTGCTAAAATCTCACACCATCCCACTTTGTCATGCCCATAATATGAATCACCCTTGTGTTCAGCATGTCTGAATAATATGAAATCAGCAGCCAGCTCCGTTATCAGATCAGCTGTGGAGATACTAATGTGCTTGTGTGGCAGAATCCTTATCTTACTCAATAATGGCCCCAATGTGCAAAATAGTGGGGTGATTTTTTGAATAAGTCAAAAATGGACACAAAGTGCTACCTTTCCATGAAATGGTAAACATACGGTAAGATATTTGGACACAGACTACATTCACATAACTTACTGCAATACATTTTTATAATTATTCCATGTTATTCGTTGTTAATCCCTTGATGTACCTAACTTATAACAAACTTTACCATAGCAGTTTTCCAGCACTACAAGAAGTACCAGAGATAATTGACTTGTAAGGGAAAGGGTTTATTTGGGCTCAAGGTTTGAAGATTCCAGTCCATAGCAGATTGCCTTTGCTGATTTTGGGACTTGTGAAAAAGTAGCAAGTCACAGCAGGAGCATGGCACAGCAAAACTCCCTGCCACATGGACAGGAAGTGAAAAAGAGGAAGAGGAAAAGGCACTCAGGGTAGCTTATCTCTTCTAAAAGTGCAGTGCTATGACCTAAAAACTGTGGACAGGGCCCCACCTTTCACAGTGTCCACCAAGCTGGGAACGAAGCCTTTAACACATGTACCTTTAGAGGACAGCCCAGCTTCAAACTATAGCAGTTTTTCTACACAACTAGCAAGACACAGCATATGGAAGGTTTGATTTAAGCATACCTTGAGAGTCTTGGAACATATGTCCTACATTAAGGGGAGGACTACAACCTTTCTTTTTACCCTTATATTATTCTCTGGGCTACCTTACACCTACTATTTTCACCTTCATTTTGTGTAGGAGGAAAAAAATTAGAGTTCATGCAGTGCAAACATTGCCCTTTTCCAAGAGTAAACCACCTCTTTGTATTTTGATGGTTGAATAGGGAAAAGCCACTCAAGCTCTGCAATGAACAGACAGTGTTTGAGCAGTTAAGTGACAGAGGCTTAAATCAGTCTCCGAAAATACTTCTGGGGCCAGGAAATACTTGAAAGGTGGTCAGCTGCAGAGCTGGGAAGGGCTCAGCACTCAAAACAGCATGTAAAGAGGTAAAGGTGGGTAGCACCCTGGGCAGCTAATACCAGTGACACTGAGTCAATTGCCTTGGAACATCCTGGTGGCCTAGTGAAGATCGAGTCACACGTATCTGTCACTCTTTATAGGACAACACCGGGAACAATCCCAGATAAGGGCACAGGAAGCAGTCATCTAGGACACTCCATTGGGAACTACTTTTTTAGACTTAAAGCTCATAAGTTTTTTCTGTGCAGAAGTTTTCAGAAGCTATCACAAGGAAATTCTGGATTTTTTTCCAGAAAGGTGAGTGAATTTTGGAGTTTCCTGTAACATCTAAGGAATAATACATCTCTTTTCTTCCTGGTTGTGTGTCAATTGAAAAATAAAACAAAACAATGCAGCAAATGGACAAACAAAGCATTATCTTTTTAATGATAAACCTGACATGAGTGGATGTTGCTCAAGTCTGTGAGCAAGATGGAATATTAAAACTGAACCTCAGTGGGTCAGGGATTTAGCTCAGTGGTTCAGGTACCTGCCTTGCAAGTGCAAGGTCTCAGATCTGATTGCCAGTATCCAGATACAATAATGTTGGGCATGGAGACTCATGCTCGCCAGCAATCAGAACCACATACCACAGTGCCTGGTGTGGTGGCTCACATCTGTAATCACAGGACTTGGGAGGCAGAGCCAGGAGGATTGCTGAGTTCGAGGCTGAGCTCAGGGATAGCCTAAACTACAAAGAGAGACCCTGTCTCAAGACAAAAACTCAAAAAACTCAACCTCAGGATTAGTGAATTATAGGCCAAGGAAATAAGCAGGGTGGAAGTATGGACACCTCCTCAGGCCCTAGAAGAGCAGAAGAGAGCCCCTCTCCTCACATGCAGTTGCTCCCAGAAGGAAAAGTAAAAAGAAGGGGCTGGAATATGCATGTTTACTTTTTCTCCCCTGTGGCAATGAGGTGGCACAGAAATCCTGAGAGGGTGGTGAGAATATGCTTACAGAGCTCTCCAGGAAATGGGAGAAAATTCCACCCAGAAATGGGACCCACTGAGGAAGACCTCACAGAATCTCACAGCAAATCAGAGACTTCACGCTGACTGCTCATAAAGGCAAATCTAAGAAGCCCCGTTCGGGCTGCTCTAGAACGTGGAGTGCTCTAGTTCCTTGCATGAGTCACACTTAATGTACTGTATAAACACATCTGCCACTTCTTCTCTTGTCTCTTTGTTTCTGTTTTGTTTGACCCATGTGCTATCCTTTCATAATCGAATCCTAATTGGAAGGTAGCATAAAATAACAATTAAGATCCCAGAATCTTAGCAACAGAGAATCCTTGTTTAATGTTTGTCCTCTCACCCCCAAACAGTGACTTTGAAACTCAGAGATAAGAGTTCAAACTGCAGCCCCAAACCCACTAATTTATAACTAAGTGCCCACACTGCAATTAAACCTGAATACTGAGATTTGGATTTAGAAAAAAACAACTCATACATTAACATCCTTTGTCTTAAAGAGAAGCAAAGAACACACATGCTATAAGTTCACCACCACTGCCCTAGAATTTGGAAAAGATCCGGGCTCCACTATCATTAATCATGTGGCCAAGGATGTAACTTACCCTCTCTGACCCATATTTTCCCTGTTTAAAAAGATAAATAGAAGTTAACACCTATTTTTTAAGGTGTCATGAAGAATAAATGTGTTAATATTAATAAAGCATTTTGAGCTCTGCCAGGCCTACAATGGTTATTTCATTAATCATGAAATAAGTTACAGGATGCTATTGATTATGATAGTCATCATCATCCACATCATTAACATCCTGGTAACTTCAGTGTGCAATACAAGTCCCATTGTTATGTAGAAAGTCAGACATAAGCAATCTTGGAGATAGATGGTTGGGGGCTACTTGAAAAGCAAAAAACAAATGCTTTCTGTCCTTTGTTTTTTAAATAATTATGTATAGGCAAAATCTGCAGAAGCTTGTGGTTTCAAACTTTAGCTCGAGGGAATGTGAATAGAGCCCAAGGTCCATACATTGTCCGGACTATGAATGAGGGGCTATGAAAGTCTCAAGATCTCAGAACAAACTAAATGGAAAGCGTCCACTGAAGAAGAAACAAGGACCAACTGGGTTAATGCAGCCCCTTTTCCTTGTTAAATAACAATGATCTTGGAGAAAAGCAAGGCCATTTTCTTGAAAAACCCAGGAAATTCAGTCATTCTAACCTGAGACCTCATTTGGTGTAAGGACCATCTTTCCGCAGCCCACTTTCACACTTGAAAGGATATTTTCTCTCTTCTATGGAAAATCTATCATTTTCAATAAACTCTACCTGTATACCTGCAATAAAGTGTACTTATATACAATGGGGGTGTGTCTTGTTTGGAAATCAGAGACATGAGATTCAAAGTGTGTCAGTGGTTCCTTGCAGTGGTAGGACCTGGCCTCTTGGTGACATTATAAAAAATAGATATTCCCCTTATAACTTAAATAGTCACTAAATGCAGAGCTCAAGATTAGCAATGGAGACTGGACAATTGGGGTTTTGCCAAAAGAATGTAAGGAAAGAAGAAGAAGATGATGATGAATGTTAGACCATGAAATTTAAGCCAAACAATATGAGAAATAAAGGAGAGAAGAAATATCAGGATTAGTGGACTGTCCTCTGGAGACAAACGATGGAGGAAATGAGTTATAAGGGAGACAAACTGGAAAGTTGTAAAATAGGATTCATGAAACTGAGATAAAGTTATGATGAATGTAGCCACAATTACAAAGCAAATTCTAGGTTCTATTCACAGGAAGAACTAACCAGGAAAAGGAGTATGTGTGAAAGAACATGGGAGTGAGAGACCCGAATGCTGGAAAAAGCGTCCATACGGACATCAGAGTTTGGGACAGGGAGTGTCTTTAGGTACTAAAGAAAGTAACCAGGAACCATGAGAATGAGGAAGAGTGATTAAGGACGGCGGATGATGTAATCTGAAGACATGATATTTGAAGAAGGAAGTACTGAGGGAGATTTATAAAGAAAAAGGGCAGAATAATGTAGACTTTGATGAAGCACAAGAAAGACCTTTAAACTATTTCTACTGCCGTGCCTAGGAGCAAAAGAGGAAAAGGGTGATCAGGTCATCAGGAGATAGTCAAGTCAATCACAGGAAGAAGGTGAATTTAAGTAAAAGGTTGAAAATAGAATTTGTGGATGACTGATAGTGAGTTGAGAGCACACAAAGAAAGGATTTAAGAGTCAGAGAAAGACAGGAGAGGCAGTCAGGAGAAAGGAAATTCACAGACATTACAGAAATGAAAGTCAGGGGCTCAGGGTCACTTGGGCTTCTTGGAGTGTCTGGATTAAAGATGTCATGGATTGGGAGTTTACCCCGGGTGGTGGTGGAAAAGTGAATCTTAAAGATCCCATGAGTCCTCCCTTCTCTCCTACCAGTAGCTACTTGGAGGCAGAGGGACAATGGTCATGTTTCCAGAAGGACAACAGCAGTGCTCTCCTTCTGGACACCTATAGAAGAACCTATCTGTCTGAATGCCAAAAGATAGAGCAATAGGTTCCAAGAAAGTAGAGTAACATCGAAAAAAGAGGACAAAGTGACTTCTCCGCACTTACTACCCCTTGCATTTGCAGCCACAGGGGTGACAGCTACAAAGGAGCTCAAGAATCTCAGAATGGAATACGCTCGCTTCAGCGAGGGGGAAAATGAGGTCCAGCGAAGTAATGCAAACCCATTATTAGTAGGAACCTGTGTAACATCTCTTAGATAGCTCTCCTTCAAAAACCAGAAGAAAATTGCATCTCTCAAAGGAGTGTTGATTTAATACTTGGAAAAATTGTTAACGAGAGGCACAGCTTGCTTTAAAATATCACAACCTGCCTACAATTTCTGCTGGCAGCATTATTGGTAGCTGCTTCACTGACAACACTAATAAATGTACATTACAAAGTAATAGTAATCTTTTACATTTAATATTACAGTCACAACTACTGTCTCTGAAATAAAATACACTGGAATAATTAATATAGAATTTGTCATCACAATACTCTCAGATAAAACTGATGAGAAGCTATAAATATACAAGTGAATTATACTTTTAAATGCTTTATATAATACTAAAAATTCCCAGATTTTAATTTTAAAAGTATACAAATAATAACAGAAAATCAATATTTTTCTTAAATACATTTTGTTTCACTGGTAGCTATGAAATTCACAAACTGTGGTAAATCTACTTTTTCTGGAAAGCACTCAAATAAATGCTGTTATTTCTCAATAATAGCAAAGTCTATTTTGAAAAACCACAATTCTAATACACTATAGGCTTTTTGAATTCTGAACTGGAACATTGAGGTCTCAAGAATTAAATAATTCCCGATCCTCACCACAGTTGGAGCTTGCTGGCCTCCAGGCCCATGCCAGAAGAGCGCCCAGGGACTTAGTTTAGCAGCGGGTGGCTTTGAAAGTGGCATCTTGTGCCATTGAATCCGCGCCAGGGTTGGAGCTTGCTGGCCTCCCGGCCCAAGCCAAAAAAGCGCCCAGGAACTGAGTTTGGCAGGCCAGAGTCTGACTTTCTCCAAGTCAACTGCAGAAGCACATCCAGTGACCTGGTATTGGTGAGCAGGTGAGCCTGTTGGAACATCAGCCAGTACCATTGCAGCTGCACAGGGCCTACAGCCTACTGCCTTCCAGGTTGACTGCACAACTGAGCCCAGAGACTCTGTATTGGTGAGCAGGTGGGCCCATTGGAACCCCAGGCAGCACCACTGTAGCAGTTCAGGAGCCTGAGCCTTCCTGCCTCTAAAGCAGATGGGAGAAGGTGTTCTGACTGTATTGAATGAGTGCCTCATATGGTGCGCCAGAACTAGGGGTTTACTTTAGGTCCCAATACAGACTGTAAAGAACAATCCAGGAAAAACTGATACTTTAAGGTTCCTAACTATTAGGAGGAAAGTGACTTGCAATAAACATCACCAGAAAACAGGGCAGGTACAAAGCCAAAAATAACAGCAAGGACAACAACTCAGAGATGAGGAAACACTCAAAGTCTCAGATACAAAGATCCTCACCACAAGGTAACACAGGGGGAAGGGAAATAGAGAAGTTTGAAGCCCAGTCTCCAGGGTCCTCGGAAATGGTAACCAAAGCAGATCTAGTAAAATGGAAATCAGAACTGATCTCTGAGATGAAAGCAGAGATATTGGACACTGTCAACATCATGAGTAATAAAGCTAAAGAGGAAATCATGGAGTTGATAGAATGAATCCAAGATAGCAAAAGCAATGGAACCTTTTAAACACCTACAAGCAGAAGCCCAGGAAACTAAGACAGAAAATGAAAGTTTGCACAATAGAATGAATTTTGCAGAAGACCGAATTTCAGACCTAGAAGACAGGATCTCAACCAATGAACTAGAAAGGCATAATCTACAGAAAAAAACAGAGCAATAATGAAAAGTCAATCCAACAGCTCCTAGATGATTCAAAGAAGAATAACATAAGATTGATTGGAGTCACTGAGGAAGCAGGAGACAATGCCAAAGACATCAAAAAGCTATTCACAGAGATAATGGCAGAAAACTTCACAGGAAAAGGTAAAGAATTGCACATACAAATATATTAAGCATACAGAATGCCACACGCCCATGACATGAAAAAATCTACACCTAGGCATATCATGATAAAAGTCCCAGATATCAAAAAAAAAAAAAGAATGAAATACTGAAATCAGCCAGAGAAAAGAAAACAGTTACATTCCAAGGGAAGCCCGTCAGGATCACAGCGGACTTCTCAACTCAAACATTCAATGCAAAAAGAGCCTGGAGTGAAATCTTTCAAGCCCTAAAGGAAAACAACTTCCAACTCAACAGGTGTATCCTGCAAAACTATCCTTCAAAATTGATGGGGAAATAAGATACTTCTATGACAAAGAACACCTGAAAAACTTCGCAAATATGAAACCTGTGCTCCAAAACATTTTAAAGAATATCTTGGAGAAAAATAAGGAAAGTTACAAATACATGAGACCTAACCGAGTCAACCCATGGGACCAAACAAGCAACTGATGGGAAAAGGGAAAAAGTAGAATAACACAGCCAAGAACAGGAAAACATGGCAGCACTAAATTTGCCTTTATCACTCATAACCACTAATGTTAATGGACTCAATGCACCAATTAAGAGATACAGACTGGCAGAGTGAATCAAAAAGCAAGATCCTACAATCTGCTGCATACAAGAAATACACCTAATTCAGAAAGAAACCCATGGACTAAAAGTAAAGGGATGGAAAACAATACTCCATGCAACTGGAAACAGCAAGAAAGCAGGAGTGGCGATTTTATTTGCAGATAGAATAGACTTCAAGCCAAAAGTGATAGAGAGAAATAAAGATGGACACTATCTTTTAGTTCAGGGAAAAATCCAATAGAAAGAAATCACAAACTTAAATATCTATGCTCCAAATTCTAATGCACCCAACTATATAAAACAAACATTAACGGACTTGAAAAACCAGATAAACTCCAATACAATAATAGTAGGGGACCTCAATACGCCACCGTCACAAAGAGACAGATCGACTTGACAAAAACTCACTAAGGAAATCCTTGAGCTCAACCAGACCCTTCAGCAAATGGACTTAATAGATACCTACAGACTGTTTCACCCACAAAGCCACAATTTACATTCTTCTCAGCTGCTCATGGATCATTCTCCAAAATAGACCATGTGCTTATTCATAGAACAGGTTTAAGCAAATATAAAGGGATTGAAGTTATCCCTTGTATACTGCCGAACCATAGTGCCCTGAAATTGGAACTGAATAGCAAAGGAAAGCCCAGCACCTTTACAAACACATGGAAACAGAACAATACTCGGCTGACAAACCAATGGGTCACAGAAGAAATTAGAGAAGAAATTGAGCAGTTCTTACAACTAAATGATAACCCCAGTACATCTTATAGAAATTTATGGGACACAATGAAAGCAGTTCTATGAGGAAAATTCATAGCAGTGAAAGCCTACATCCAGAAAACAGAGCAAGCTCAAATAAACAACTTAATGCTGAGCCTCAAGCAACTAGAAAGAGAGGAGCAAAACAAACCAAAGGCTCTCAATAGGCAAGAAATTATAAGGATCAGGGCAAAAATTAATGCACTAGAAACCAAAAGAACGGTTCAAAAAATCAATCAATTGAAAAGTTGGTTCTTTGAGAGGATAAACAAAACTGATAGACCCTTAGCCAACCTCATTAAACAAAGGAAGGAAAAGACCCATATCTATGCTCTTAGGAATGAGAATGGAGAAATTACTACCGACCCAGAGGAAGTCCAGAGGATAATCAACACCTACTTTGAAAATTTATACTTCAATAAAATGTAAAATGTAGAAGAAATGGATAGATTTCTAAACACATATGAACTCTCAAAGCTGAATAAAGAAGATATAGAAATGTTAAATGCCCCAATAACAATCTGTGAAATTGAAAATGTAATTTAAAATTTGCCAACAAAGAAAAGCCCTGGACCTGACGGTTTTACTGCTGAATTCTATAAAACTTTTAAAGAAGAGTTAGTGCCTCTACTTCTGAAACTCTTCAATGAAATTGAAAGGG